>AYEL01072850.1:0-48915 GCA_000484575.1 Olivierus martensii
GAGTAAGGACACACGGGCTCCGGGTCGAAGGAATGACACTTACGAGGATATTATATATATAAGTAAAATATTTATTAACAACTAAATAAAAGGATTTCAATATTTAAATGATATAATTAAAGCAAAGGAATCGTTTAATCTAATTAATCTAATTAACTCTTATCAATTTTGATATACGCGAGCGGCACAATATAACGAACGTAAACGTTAACTATTGGCAGTTGGACAGTCGGGTTGACTTAGTATCGCTCCTTTCGTATCACATACCTTGAATAAGGATTTGGGAATCTTCTCAGAGAGGACTCTGTTATCTCTCTGGATGGCAATGTTGAGAGGACTTGTTATCTCTCAGAGTGTCTTCTCCATAGGTGAGGGATGACAACTGCTTCTTGTCAACCGCTGCTGGGTCCGCTTTCTGATGTCCACCCCTCTCGATGTCAACCCCCTCGATGTCAAACCCCTGACTCGTCCACTCTCCTCGCCTTTTATGTGTTGGCCAAGGAGGGGCTTCTGAGTACTGCTGAGTCCGCTCTGGGTCCGTTTTCTGATGTCAACCCCCCCTGCTGGGTCCGCTCTCCTCGCCTTTTATCTGTTGGCCAAAGAGGGGCTTCTGAGTCAATTCTGACATCATGTTGATGACGAAATTATGTGAGAGTTCCTCGTTGAATATCCGCCATCTTTTCTGTTTTCTTTCCTTATCAATGATCCGCCATCTTTATTAATTTATTTCCTTATCAGGGCGGTTTCAACCCGACTGTATGAATCAAAAGGAAGCTAAGTCCAGCGTTTCCTTTGCTTTCAACTGATAAGATTTGTGCAAAGTTACAATATTATATAGAATAAAAGAAAGTATTATTTTACAAAATAATTTGATTAAAATATTAAATTACACAAATGGAATTAATATTAAGATTAACATAATTTCTACAACAATAATTGATTTATTTAAAAATAACAGAAATGGGAGGTCTCGGGACCTCACAGCTGGAGGATGGGATGGTGGTTGTAAAACCTCGGCGGCGGTGAGAGGTATTATGTACGCTCTTTCCTATCTGTTCTTCTCTAGTTCTCCCTCTCGATGGGGTTCTCTCTCACTCCCTGGATCTCTCTCTCTCCCTGGATCTCTCTCTCTCCCTGGATCTCTCTGCCTTTGGGGATGGTCGATCCCCTATTATAACATCTTCGAGTCCGGGACAAAACGTGACATTTGGCCCAAATGCTCGGATTCCAATCGCTCCCGACTATTGTTTATTATTTCACTTGCAGGTGGGATCTATTTCGATAGTCCCTGGACACCTGCATAGTCACAATCCTTCGCCCGCGATGCGTAATCTCTTTTGTTTTTGAGATTTACTACGCTGGGAACGAAGTTTCGCGTCGGGTAGTGCAATTCGGTAAATGCTTTCTTTTCAATTCTAACGTTCTTTCTCCCATTTACAATTTCTTTGTTTGATGTTTTTAGCTTTCTCTCTTTTACAATTTCTTTGTTTGATATATTAAATTTTTCTTATATATCGCAAATATAATTTGTATTTTCGTGGTCCTCACACTTGAAGGTAAGAGTAAGTGTTATGAATAAGAGAAAAAGCAGTATTTTAAATGATCTGTTGGTGGATAAATATATGATAAATTAGTATAAATAATTAAAACAAAAATAATAATCCAACAAAAAACTAATTTATCATATATTTATCTTTATTGTATTAGTTTTTATTCTTAATTTTTTACTTTTGTTTTTCTCATATATCATACTCCCATTTAAAAAATCTGGAGAGTGCATATAAAGACCGAAGATCTGAAATAATTTGAATATTCATAAGTTTCAATCTCTGTTCTTAAAAAATAGAATTGTATGTTATTGTTCTAGAATCTACTGTTCTTAGTTCCAAAGAACACTGAAACCTTGTAAAAGTGCTGATGATGGTGCATAAGCCGAAAGCACTCCTCTAAAATAAAAACTTGTTTAAGGTTTTTACATAATAGGTCTACATTTTTAGTGCTTTAAGTTTCTTCAACATTATAGATCAGGGCTGTCCAATAGGTGGCCCACCAAGCCATTTTGTGCGGCCTGCGAGGCTTTCGCAATTTGTAATATAATATTACTTTTTAATATTTTTTCACTTATTTTTTGGAGAGATTAATAAAAAGAATCCTAAAATTGAATTATATTAACTCAATTAATTAATTTTTCTCAAAAGAAACATTACGAACCTTCTTGGATAAATTGGATAGCTTTCTTTTATTCTCTAATTTAGAATCACTAAATTAAAAATAAGAGAAGCCGTCGGTTATAGCGCGGTTGTCTTATAACGGGGGTCGGATCACCACCCCGCAAACCCGCGTTATAATCGGGGACCACTGTACTTATTTTTGTGAAAGTGCATTTTCTAACATGAAGATACAGTAGTTAAGAATCGATTCAGAACCTGTCTTGGAGATTCTTCTTTTACTGTAGCAGTGGGAAAATGACTTTTTCATAACAAATCACTTGGTTTAACAAACATTTTCCTAACTTTTGTGATTTGGGTCAGAAAGTAATATCAATGTTTGGTAGTACTTATTTGTGTGAAGGTGCATTTTCTAACATGAAAATAGTTAAGAATCGATTCAGAATCTGCCTTGGGGATTCTTCTTTTACATATTCTGCGGATAACTAAATAATGGATGTAAATATCCAGCCCTTGTAAATGCTGTTGCCCGCCCTCATTTGTCACATTAAATAGATACATACATAATATTTTTATAATTTTTAACTGTTTATATTTTATAACTTTTTGTTTATATGTTTATTGGATGCAATCAGGTAAATATAATTTTGTAATAAGGTTTGTTAATCTGGAAATAAAATTGGTTTCCAAAAAGCGTATCGAGTATCAAAGCCCCTCCCTTTTTTTGTAACTGCAGCCCTCCATATTTCTAGTAAACATGGCTATGGCCCTCAGGTTCATTATAATTGGACAGCCCTGTTATAGATATATGAGACTTTGAATAAACGTAATGTATGAATTAAAAATAACTATAAGCTATCAAGTTCTGCTGCTTCTAAGAAATACAAGGAATCCACAAGCACTTTAAGCAGGAAAAATACACAATTTTATTATTAGATATTTAGTACCTATATTAATAATAATCTCCAGTAATGTTTTTGGCCTTCTGTGACTTTCCTCAGCCAGTTCTCTCAAATTAGCATTTAACATTCTATACAAATATTTGATACAGGCTGTCTTTACTAGAATGTTTCACAAATAAATATCCAGCTAAGATCTCGCATTGAGATTTAAATGTTTACCAGATGTTACAATTTGTTGATGTATAAATAAAATTCTATTAATGTATTTACTATTTTACAAATTTCTAAATCATAACTAACAAGTTTTCAGCTACCAGCTGCTACATTTTATGTATCTACCATATTTAGTCCTATGAAATCGTAAACATTAACAAAAATTAATTCAAATAATAGGAATAAAAATAAATTAATAAAATCAGAGAATTACAATTAATAGAAAATGATAAGAATTACAATAATAATTATTAGATGTCAGAAAATACGCAGAGAAAATAGAGTTCACTCTGTACTTTAAACGGAAATTTGGTGCCTACAGAGAAATACAGAACATGCTCTGTTCAGTCTTTATTAAATGACACCATCTCTCTGCACAGTTTAACCTGTTTGGGTCATCTTCATTCAGGATTGCACTTCCCTTTAATTTTTCATGGAAGATAGTGAGTGCATCAGCCGTTAACCCTTGTTTAATGTCCCTAATAGGTTTAATAACCTGTGCCTTATCCTAGAGCAAATCTACTTTATATTGGTAGGCTCTCCATGATAAGCAGTCAACAGCGCTTCATTACTAATGTCTCACAGGTGCTTACTAATCCTAATCCCCAAATTTCTCGATGTATAACCGATATATTGCTCTGCTTGGACAGTGTCGTGGTTGAGATCTATTTTATAAACACCTGTTTTCCTTTTTTGGGGGATGTTGGTCTTTATCATTCCTAATTCTGTTGAAAACCATGTTCCCTCTCGAAAATGCAATATTACAATTAGCTTTTTTCTCAATTAACCTATAGAGTCTAAGAATCGGTCCTGTCACTTCCATCCTCCTGTAACAGGTTTACCTTTGTGTTTGTTTCCTGTTATTTTTACTCATATTTATGTAAAGCCTCCTAACCACTCCATTATTGTATCCATGTTGTTCCACTTCCCACATAATCCATTTTAAAGTGGTTGTAGATTCCTTGTAAAAAATATAACTATAATTAAATTAATTATACAATGGGTGATTGGTTAACAAACACATTTCGCGAAAGATTTTTATATTCAGATAACGAACACTTCACAGAACAAACTGTGGGACTCGCAGACTGACGGAATGACAGGTCAGCCAGATGGTCACATGGTAAAGCTGTGGCTTACCATCTTGGAGGATCCGGGTCCCACTCCTCCAATTTTTCAGGAAGGGTCTGGGCCCAGCCCGTTGAACCTCATCCTTTAACCAACGGTTGACCCCATCATGGGTGTTGGCCAATCTATGATAAGCTCTATAAGTGGGTGCCACCAGATAAAAATATCTCATGAGGATATGGTGGCTTAACTAATCTAACGGAATGACAGGATTAGGCCTTGCGCGTTCGTGGATTTATGGGTAAGAATGGGAGAACAGTAGTTTTTCCCGATTAAAATGAACTCGGACACAACTTAAAACAAATCAAAGATTTATTAAAGAAGGTAAGAGAGAGATAACAATTTTTTGGTGTTAGAATGGCACCCGTACCAGGTTAAGGTCAACAGGCTTAAACAAATCAAAGATTTATTAAAGAAGGTAAGAGAGAGATTTTACAATATTTATGTTAGAATGGCACCCATACCAGGTTGAGGTCAATAGGCTTGGGGATCCTAGTTAAAATGGCACCCATACCAAGTTAAGGTCAATAGGCTTGAGGATCTCTTGGGGAGATCTACAAATCAAACATTTATTAAAGAAGGTAAGAGAGAGATTTTACAATTTTTTGGTCTTAGATTGCACCCATACCAGGTTGAGGTCAATAGGCTTGGGGATCTCTACCACGTCAGGATGAGGTCAATAGACTTGGGATCTCTACCACAACAATGCTATTAATCACTTCCGAAAAATCCTGAAGAAGAAGAGAGAAACTATCCCGACAGTGCTATTAATCACTTCCGAAAAATCCTGAAGGAGAGAGAAAATCACTACAATGCTATTAATCACTTCCGAAAAATCCTGAAGGAGAGAGAAAAGCGCGATGCTATTAATCACTTCCGAAAAATCCTGAAGGAGAGAGAAAAGCACATGACAATGCTATTAATCCACTTCCAAAAAATCCTGAAGGAGAGAGAAAAGCAATGATATTGGACAGATTCTTTAATGGAAAATAAACATAATAGATTAAAATGCAAGACTGTGTATGTATATATTGTAATAAGATATTATATAATTTATTTATTTATTTTTTTTGGGTCTCCAGAATGAATTAATTAAATTCCCATAAAAACCTATGGTAAATCGATGATCGGATGACGAACATTATCTTAGAATGGATTATGTTCGTTAACCAATCAGCCATTGTAATTGAAAATTTTCCTGTTTATCACTTAAATAATATTGTATAGCTGTAAAGATATCATTCTGTACTCTGTTGTACAGACATAGCAATAATGCTGTAAGAAATAAGATGGTTTCCACCATCTTCCATTAAAATAGTATTATATTTATATTCATCTTTTATATAAATCAGCAAAATTCAGGTCAACGTTCATACATCTTCATTTAATCTCATATGATCTTTATTTAAACAGCTTTTTATTTTCTACTTAAATCTATATATGTAAAAACAAATGTTCTGACTGACTGGCTCATCAATGCTTAATTAAACTCCTGGACCTAGAAACATAAAATTTTTTGGGAGTATATTCCTTCCATGATGTAAGCACCCACTAAGAATGTATTTTTAAAAATTAGACTCCTAAGAAGGTTGAGGAGGAGTAAAATATGTTTTCATGGATTTCTCAATATCTCTTAGGCTGAATGAGATAGCAACTTGGGTTTACTTAAAAAGATCACCCATATAAATGCCCAAAGCATAATTTAAGATTTAATCTAAAAAGGAGCAAAGATAGGTAGATTGGCTTATGTAAAACAAAAAACAGATAAAAAAATTATAATATGGCGATCAGCTTTGGTTACCTAAATTTGACTTCATTACATCTGTCACAGAGATTACATATGTTCTTATTAATATATTTTATTTACAATTTTTACCGAGTAGAAAAAATTCACTTGTAGCAAAACAGATTGTTCATAACAAGTGCCATATAAAATGTCACAGATGTTATCACAAGAAATCTGCAAAAGCATAGCAAAATGAAAGGGAATAAGATTCTTCTCAAGAGAGAAATTAGACTGATTGGTGATAGATTGATGCATAATCAATCATGGAGAAATGAAGCAGCTGAGGAACAAAACTTTTAACATTCAAAGTTTTAATGTTTGAATAGCTGCATTAACATAACTGATCACTACATCATACCTCTTATAATAGCTTATTATGTGTCATGTTCTGACATCTGTATCTCTGCATTTATTGATATTTGGACACGTGTTTTTATGAACTTTTTCACACAGAATAATCAATATTACCACCTCCAAAATTATTTCCTATTCCTCCTAAACACCCTTTATACAAAACTTAATGCTAATCCTGAAAATTAATTTTTAAATTTCTGTATATGTATAAAGATGAAAAGAAAAGGATTCTAAACAAATAGAAAATTCCATATTTTTATCTAATTTAGAACTGAAATAAATTTTTTCCATCATTAAAAATTTTTATAATGATTATTTTGTCATTAGGCAATAGAATAATTTAAATTCTTTAAATTGAAATATTTTATTTTTAGTTGCTAGATAGTGTAATCTGTTAAATTTGTTATAAGGCACTTCTCTAGTTATGAACATTCATATTTATGAATGTGAAAGTTCAAAAATGCCTCAATAATTTTAAACAATAGTATAGCACAATGCTTTAGCAAACAATATAATGTAAAATTATGCAGTTATTTAACATACTGTGGCAGTATTTCAAGATGGCAGCAATTATACCAAAAATTCCTCTTTGCATGTCAAAACTTTTCATTAAAATCTGTGAAATAAAAAACTTTTAATTAATCCAATTGAAAAGTTTGTTACAAAATACAATGTATAAAGTATTTCAGTACTTTTGGAACCAAAATAACAATAGTATCTGAGATATGAACATCTCAGTTTATGAATAAAACTTTATACAAATTATGTTCATAACTAGAGAAGCATCTGTATTAAAAAAATTAATTTTTGTATGTTTTCTGGGATATTTAATAGAGGAAATCTATATTTATAAAACAACTGTTTTAATCTATCAGTGGGAAAGTATAGTATAGCCCCATCTATACAATTTACACTTTACTTATGCCTGTAATAGGACAAGAAGTGGTTTGTTTTTAAATTATATTTTAAATCAGAATTATGTTGTATTTAAATATCATTATAAATTTTTTTAATTTAGAATTGTCAAATTTATTATCTTTGTATAAATTTTATATTTGTTTTATAGTTTATGACATGTGCAATAATGTGGCCCCATATTGAATATTTGGATTTATGGTCTAATAGAATTTCACATATAACTGAAATATCTTCAGATGTATTTAGTCATCTTCAAACATTGAATATATCCAATAATCCTATTGGTAATTGGGAAGAAATCTGCAAATTAGGAAAACTTTCAAGGTTTGAATTAAATTTTTTCAATTTTTCTAAATACACTAAAGTCCCAATTAACCAGTCTCATTTAATCAAGCTTTCTTATTATCTGAGTTGAATTATTATTTACCTTAATGAATTTTTTTAATTTTTAAAATGAAACAGTTTAAAATAAAATTTAAAATGTTTTAAATTATACAATAAAACATAAAATAAATCACTAAAACTGCTTAACCTTTAATATTAAAGTCCGAAAAAAGCACCAGAATGATGATTTCGTTTCTATCAGATGTTACATATGGTTCGAGATGGACACATGACAGTTATTAGGAAAATGGAGCAAGTTATAAATATATGAAAACATTCACCAATTTTGAAAAAGAATTATTGTTAGAATTAGTAGAAAAAGATGAAGACGTGATAGAAAAAAAAAAAGATTAATGCAGTATCGATAAAAGAAAAACAAGAAGTTTGGAAAATTATTAGTAAGCGTTTATTCGATTATAATACTCTGATATAAATATAGTACCTGTATATCTGTATATTGAAGTGGCATCTATTTCTTATATAATTTGTAATTTATTTTCATTGTAGAAAACGAATATAATAGCATTCCAGTCACGTCTTGTAGAAATAGTAAACAGTTATGGGATGTTATAAAAACTTTTAAAAAGCTACAAATGATTGTGCTAATAACATATGAACATCTTTTTGTAAATGATATCGACATATAAAGTCATCATCGTCTAATTCATTGAAACAGATTTCCTTTGAATTATAATATGTCTTTCACGTCATCCAATTTTGTCTAGGAAATCCAAAAATTCTAATTCTTTCATCATTTCGTTCTCACTAAAGGACTCCAGCACACAGTCTCCATTTTTAATCAAATGCGCATGCGTTAACCCTGAGCTTCTCAAACAACCCAGCTACCAGCTAGGGTAGTTCCATTTGACTTGAGTAATTAATTTGACTCAGAACGAAGTTGGTGAATACGAATTTAGCTATAACTCTTCATAACCCTAACTCTACCAATAACTCGAGATGGTGAATACGGCCATAACATGCTATTCTCTTGCCATAATTACTGGTTTCATTTTTTTTCCTTCACGTTGCATTGCTCAACAATTACAATACTAAAATTAACCAAATTTTCACAGTTTTTTTCATAAAATTGTGAATAATAATAGGAATTTGAATGTGTATTAATATTTATAATAATATACATAATGTAGAATTTTTGAGGGTTATTCTAAATTAGGTTGAAACTGGTGAATTCCATAATTCACCAGTTTCAACTCAGTTTTTGAAAATTTTTTGGCAACTTAAAATTTATTTTTAAGTATGATAATTGATACATTGTCAATAGAAAGTGATTTCTTCTGAAAATGTTTGAATTTCATACTGGATTTTTTTGGATTTCATCCAAAAAATTAAAAAAAAAACAGTCATATTATTGGTCAAAAATTTTAATGAATAACTATTACACATGACAATTGGTATTTAAATTTATTATAAATGTTAATCTTGAATATTTTGTTAAAATATATAATTTTTATTTTAGTTTTTAAAATAGTTTTTTTATCTTTTTTCGGACTTTAATACAATAAAACAGTTTTGATTTTATTTACAACTGCTTTATTAAAAAATAAAAGAAAATCAACACAAAGCGAATGGTTATTTATATTTAAATTATACAATATAAATTCAAAAAGCAGGTCTAACATGAAAATGGAGTATACATTATTATATCAATGTATTCAAATTCCAGTTTATTTGATGATAATTTGCCAAAATTTCCATGTTATCTGAAACATCCTCCATCCACATTACTTTGGATAATTGGGACTGTACTGTAGTAAAATTTCAATTTAATGAATAACAAGTCAATGAATTTCAGAAACAATAATTTAAATTTACCAATGCTAAATACTTCAACTAAATTTCAGATCTCTTCTTTAATTGAATGGCATACAACTTGTTAGCCTATTATCAGACTCCAGCACGTGAATTAATATCCAATTTATCTACATCTTATATAATAGAATATTACTTTATTTAATCTTCTTGTTTGATTGGAATGGAAAAACAGTATTATTGTATTTAGCATTTTTAGGGGGTCTAAATTAACAAAAGTTAATTTAGAGCCCCAAAAATGAGTAATATTTTATATGGGCTGCAAGTTTCCTGATTAATTTTGAATATATTCATTAATAAGTGTATAATAAGAATTTCCTAATTGAATTACCATTTCTTTCTTTTATTAATCCATTAAATTAAGGCTTTACTGCCATTTAAATCTTTAGTTTTGTATATTTAACATTTAATAAAGCAAACTTTAAAAATCAATCTTGGATATAGGCAATATATATTGTAAAATAAATTTATTTAGGTATCTTTGTAGACTTGCCTTTTTTAATTACATTGTTTACATCATTTTAAGGGAAATTAAAGGGGAGTTTAATTAAAAATTGGATTTTTATTGTTTTTTTATAAGATTTTTATAAAAGAATAAGTTAACTCTGGGTTTAAGACTGAAACAGAAATGCATATCTATACCATGATTGACTGCACTATATGTATATTTTTTTAAGATTTTATAATTTGGAAATTGTCAAAACCGTTATGATGTAAACAATGTAATTAAAAAAGGCAAGTCTACAAAGATGCCTAAGTAAATTTATTCAAACTTCAATAGTTAATTTTAATCTATACTGTTAAAACTATTAAAAATTTGGTTCTTTTAAAAATCATTTTTAAACTCCATTTTAATGGAAATATGGCGGTCCTGCTTTCCCGTTTGTCCGTATCTTGCTAGTGGCGCTGCGATCTCTTCCTATCAAACTTCCAAGTTTTTACGATCGAAAGACGGCCATCTTGGTCAACCCAAAGCCGGCTTCAAATTTAGTGACGTCCTCCCATCTCCATCTATCTTTTACTTCTATGGGTGTAGCCCGTGATTGGAACTCGCCCTACTCCTTAGTAATCACATTAATTGGAAAGGGACATAAAACTGTAAAAAAAATCACTGAATTATTTGATATAAATATCAGTTTTCGGTAGGCTTATATTAATACTATACAAGCGATTTCAACTTTCAGTTAGTGACAATTGAGCAAAATCGAGTAACGATTAATGAATATCTCCATTCAAAGTTATTTAAGAATTTGATTATACGTAAAGAAAATCATTGGAAACTATATTTGAATTTAAATGATTTTTTCGTCACGCTTATATTAGTAGGAGAGTGATGACGAAAGATTAAAATACAGTATTCTATTTCTAATGAATCAATTATATCTTGAATAATATTCTCTTACATTTGTATTTTTTTGAGAGTCGATGAATTATTTCGAAAGAAACATCGTTTAACGCTACTTTGATATTGAATTTACAAATACAGTGCAGTATTTTATCATCTACTGAACAATTTTATAGATCCACAAAAATCTTTCAGATATATTAAATTAAAGTTTTTTATTTTATTTTAATGATTAATATTAATAAGTTAAACATTCCTACAATTTCTCTTTTACATGTTATATAATCAATTATGAATATGAATATTAAATTTTTTGTGATGAATTAGACTGAAGAAACATCCATGAACTGAAGCCTAGAGTCGCGATTATCGATTCTTTTCTATTCCGAGGGCGATTCGTAAGCGAAAATTCGAATTTTTTAATAACGATAAATGATTCTTAGAATTATGGCGGTCCTGCTTTCCCGTTTGTCCGTTTCTTGCTAGTGGCGCTGCGATCTCTTCCGCCTCCCTCACTGCACATGCGGTTAGAAATCAACCCTATTCGCGAGATTGTTTAGATCAGCAGTGGGCAAAAGCCGCCCGCGAAGGCATCTTATAGGGCCCGCCGAATAAACTAGAACACATTACAGTTTCAAGGCCCACATTCGCAAAATTTTAATCGAAAAGAAAAAATAAAATAATGGATACTTGGTACAGAGTACGTGTACACTAGCGAGATTACTCTAAATTTCGATAATGTAATTAATCATGAATATAGTAAATTTCACCATTCACATTAAGTTGTAAATTTGTTTTCATGAACATAGTAAATTTCATCATTCACATTAAGTTGTAAATTTGTTTTTACAAAATTAACTTTGTGGGTGCTAATATTTTGTAACATTCTGATGTTATAGGTTGTTAACAATCAATCAGTCCTAATATTTTGTGTTGTAAATTTGTTTTTTACAAAATTAATTACATAGGTACCTAATATTTTGTAAGTTTTATGTTTAGGTTATTAGCAATCAATAGCTAATATTTTGTAACATTCTGATGTTATAGGTTGTTAACAATCAATCAGTTTAATAAATTCGTGAATAAAAATACTTACGTTTTTAAAGAAAATTATCTGAATTTATTAATTCGTAGGACGAATTATTTTCTAATGTTTCTAATGAAAAAAATAGTTTCTACGGATGCCTTTGAACTTTTTGCATACAAATAAAATCTAAGAAAGTAACACAATAAAAATATTGAATATATTTTTAATATAATATTGATACACAAATATATTCTTGTGTATCACAAAAGTGGCTACATGCGTTAGTGAGATTGATATAAACGTGTGCAGATAAATTGGCGCAACTATTATTCTTGTCCCGTGTGATGTGCAGATAAATTGGCACAACCATTATTCTTGTCCCGTGTGATGGTGAAAGAAATATATTTGTGCAAGTTTCAAATCTTGCTTGAATATAAGTACCGTATTTGCCGGCGTATAAGACGCACCCTTTTTTTTATGGTAATCATTTTAGATCAAAGTAATTTTTATTAATTATTAGTGATTACCTAATGTTATCATTAATAATTTCATTACATTAATTCAGTTGAAGTCGGTTATAAGGGAATCGATGGGACCTACACTTTTTGTCCCTTATAAGCGGTCCCTAATATCCGAATGCGCAACAAATCGGCGCGTCGTCGGGTAGGCAAAGTAAACATTGAAGTTTTCAACTAGGATTGTTATTTCTGTTTTAACCGAATATCGATTATTTCAGTTGTGCAATTATTCGATTATCGGTTACGGATCTTGTATCTGCGGTATACATAAAATGGGAAATAATTAATACTAGATATTACTCCTCATATAAATGAACAGAAATCCTGGTCAATTAATCTTATAAACTTGGAGTATAACCCTAAAACTTCTACGAACTTAATAAATTATTAGGTGGCGTCATTTTAGGGTACAGCGCCACCTGCGGTTTTATCTTTTTAGAAGAACTACAACTTTAATTTGTAAATTATTAGTAATGACAAAAAATTCTCCCCCTTATAGCCGAATTTTCTATTATTTCTGAATCCACTATATCCGACGAAAAATACATACAAAACATGGATTTTTCGCCGGGACCGGACGTGTTTGTCTCTTATATCCGAATTTCCCTTTTAGGCGACTCTCTAATAACCAGCTTCGACTGTTATTACATAATTACAGTGCGCCGTAAGGTTAAATTCGCCCTTAGGTCTTTTCAATTTTTATACGGCTTGCAGCAGAAAATAATTGCCCATCCCTAGTTTAGATCGTGCCACCCAATCTGACGTTAATTGGAAGAACCACAAAAGTGAGGAAACCGAATAATATCGAACCGACACAGTGCGAACTGTGAGAGAACTGACAAATATCGAACCACAGACCAAATCTAACTTAACCAATGAACCTATGGCCGGATTGGCCGCGTGGAAACGCTTCGGTTTTCCACTCTGGAGGACCCGGGTTCGAATCTCGGATCCCATCGCTTGAAAATATTTATCATGGGGTCCGGGCCCGGCCGTTGATCCCCGTCTGGCTGACCCCTCCGCAGGGGTGGGCAGACCCCGTCCTCCACAATCCGGCTGACCCCTCCGCAGGGGTGGGCAGCCTGTGAAATCTAAATCCATATAAAAGTCATAGGAATAGGTCCTTGTTTCGCCTCGCCTCTTACTGAGTAGTGCTTGTTTCGCCCCGCCACTTAGTATACTCCCTGAATGGAAAGTGGCGTCACCACATAGTATTCTACCAGAAAGGAATGTGGCGTCATTTGTTGACAAAAAAAATCAACCGTTATCAATCCGCCACTTAGTACTCTTACTGAGTGGAAAGTGGCGTCATCTATCGACAAATACATAGTATTCTACCTGAATGGAGTGTGGCGTCATCTGTTGACAAAGTTAGTATTCTCCCTGAATGGAAAGTGGCGTCATCTGTTAACAAAAATAGTATTCTACCAGAATGGAGTGCGGCATCATCTGTTGACAAAAAAAAACAATGAACTTAACCACCAATCATTAATTGGTGATAAAAGATATTTTCAGCGATCTTAACTATTTTACATTTGTTCGAAATTTTTTTTCGAAAAGATGTAAATAAATTTAGATAAAATTTTTTAATTAATTCGAAATTATTATTAAAATCACTTAGGTTAGTTGTAATTATGCTGCTGAATCTCGATAGGAATATGTTTGACTGTGAGCATAACACCTATTTTATTTTATTTTTTGCATTTTTACGCCCCTCTTCAATCAGAAAGATTGCTAAGGGATGGGGCCAGTTCCAAACATAGGCTGCACTAACACCGTGGTGCAGCCTGTGGCGCCGGATGGTAAAGGACGGGATCGCCGACTCGGATCAAGAACCCCGAAAAACTTCTCGAGAGATATCAGACCCGGGACGCGAATCTGGATCCTCCTGCGTAGCACACCAACACGTTAACTTGAATTTCAAAATATATCAATAATGATAAACATTTTTACTTCTCAAATTAGTATAATGGATAAAATACATTGCAAATTGTTATTCATTGAATCCTTGGCAGTTTTACCGTGTTATATACTAATTTGAGAAGTAAAAATGTTTATGGATAAAATACATTGCAAATTGTTATTCATTGAATCCTTGGCAGTTTTACCGTGTTATTTTTGAAAGAGGATTGTGGTTGCACCAAGATTTAATTATAAAATATCTATTAAAAAATTTAAAGTTTAATTCTAAAACACGGAACTGGAAATGAATATTGCATAACAATCTTTACAGAAATATTAAATGCCAAATGTATTCACTTTGTTCATGTTAAAGCACTTTATTAATTTTTCTGTATTTTCACCGTAAAAATATCCTTAATTTGATAATTAAAATTTTAGATCAGTAGCTCTCAAACTGGGGTCAGCAGAACCCAGTTTAGAGAACCAATATCCTGAATAGTTGCCACTTATTTGAATTTTTTGGCTATTTGCGATTGTTGCCACTGGTTGCTACATTCCGTGGAGGAATCCAATTTAGTTCCTCTAAGATTTGATATAGTGGTTTATGCACATTGCTTTTTCGGAATCCAGCAGCGTGCGCGTCGAAGATTTAGGCCCACTATGTTCCCAGAAAACTTTCGCATATTGTGAAGCGTCAACAATCTGAGGCGTTTCAGTAATGAAAACGCATCAGATTGTATCTAAAGCAGCCATTCTCAACCTGCGGCCCGCATGTGGCCCGGCAAGCTTTTTCCTGCGGCCAGGAACGCATAGTCATGAATTTAATGAAAGCGCACTATTCTTCTCCCACATGCAAAAAAATAAAATAAAAATTCTGATATTAAAACTTTTTTTAAAATCTTGAAAAATTAGAATTTTTCGAATCTGCTAGGTCCTTCCTAATGCACTCAAAATTTTTTTCACATGACACCAACCGGTTGCCAACTGCTGATATAGCATGTTGCGGCCCACTTAATGTAGCAAACAAATGCATGTGGCCCGTGGAAAAAAGGTTGAGAACCGCTGATCTAAAGGTTCTGCTAGCAATCTAAAAAAAACTGTAGAGACCATCACGCAACAAATCCTGAAAAATTTGAGTACTACTGTTTTGGATATTCTTATATATTACTTCATAACTTTTAAATTGTATATATATTTAAAATTTAAAATAATTTTGTTGTATATTTTTTCAAGAATTTTCTAATTTACAAATCTAATTTATTTATATTATATAATTAGTACCCAAATTTTAGATGGTCTTTTTACTAAATAAAATATTGCTAGCTGAGTTTGAGTGAACTACATCTGCCAAATTAAACTGATAGTAAGGCATTTCATATTAATTTTTTATTGTATTGTATTTATGGATATTATCAATAAAATAATAATAGAAAATTTCCTAATATAGCTATGATTTTATAAAATACAGCAAAATTCACAATTTGAAACCCTTTTATATCTTATTTTTTGGGGGTGTTTTAAAATAGTCATAAGATTAAATTAATATCTTTCTTTTGAAATTAAACAGATATTAAATAATAACAACTCAAACAATAAATATGAATAATAATTCAAAAAATTATATAAATTTATGTTACAAATTTTTTAAATTAAATATACATAAAGATATTCATTATATTTGAAATTTAATAAATAAGTAAAGAATGCATTAAATTTTTTAAATTTCATATTATAATTATAGAATTGTGTGTGAACTATTTGTTAGAATTTACAAAATATTTTATAAAATAATGATAGACTAGAAACATAGAAAACCAAAAATAAAATTATTAAATGTTATTTAAATAGTTAAAATTTGTTATTTTATATTACTGGTATGCATATTAAAAATAATTCAATATAGAAATAGATAATAATAAATTAATCAAATTAAATAACTATTATTATTCAACTTGAACATTGAACTAATTTATGAAAAAATGAAAAATCTATTAAATCAATTCTTAAAATAATAATTTTTACAAAATCACTACTAATTTTAATACTTATCAAATAAACTTCCTGATTCTGACTCTTCCTGATTTGCCTTGTTTAGTTATTCAGGAAGTTTATTATTATTTTTGTTAGTACTGTTTTTACAAAATATTAAGTTATCAAAAGTTTTAAAATGTCTTTCTTTATAATACTAATTATAAAAAATGTCAATTTTTATTTAGAAACAAACAAAGTAAATTTACAACTGAAACTTGTAATACAAAGCATGATAATATATGATGATTTATTTCAAATGAATGTTGGTTTCAAAACATGTCAGAAATATAAAAATGTAATCTCAGATTTATTTGTTATTATCGTGGCAATTTCACAAAATTTCTAGAAAACAAGCTGTTCTGATGATTTTCTAAAAAAGAAAAATAATAATAATAAGAATAAAAGTTCATCTTAATTCCACCAACCCATTGCTAAAAAAAAAATAATAAAAAGATTATTTTTGTTTCAGGATGTATTTAAGAATATTTTATTGTCTATTAAATTCCAGTGAAGACTTCAGTGTCAAGACATGGAAATTTAATTCCCATAAATGTTCAAAATAGATCACACTATTTTAAATAAAAGTTTATGCTTCAAGGTCATGAACAAACAACATTTCAGATCTTCCCAAACCAACTTCTGCAAATGTCGGTGGATCAGGTTGATCTGGAGTTGGTTGACAGGGTAGAACCTTCCGAGGAAAATTCGTAACTACTTGGAAGAAATCAGGTGATTCATCATGACAAAAGATGAAGTAATATAAGTACTGCAAAGATATTTTCAATTAATATTCATATTAGTTTTCTAAATTATATTTAAAATTTAAATATATAAATGATAATAATAATAATCTGCAAACCCTTTTTAGATATGTTGAACATTATATGTTTTGACTTTTGTATAAACTATAACAATAAAAAAACTGAGCAGTACAGCATTAGACAGAAATAAATCTTTATTACACAAAGAAACGTTTTCAGCCACTGTCAGCTAGTCTACATCAGCTTTGGTTGTTCATTGCACAGAGAACAGGGATGTTTCTCCAGGTTGTTTATTTATGTTAGAAAAGTCATTGGATGGTGTCTCATGTTAAACTACAGGCTTGTGGGGACAGGAAATATGTTCCTGTAGCTTACAAGACATCATCCAATGGCTTTTCTAACATAAATAAACAATCTGGAGAAACATCCCTATTCTCTGTGCAGCAGACAACCAAAGCAGATGGTAGACCAGTTGACAGTGGTTGAAAACGTTTCTTTGTGTAATAAAAATTTATTTCTACCTAGTGTTGTACTGCTCAGTTTTTTCTTTTATAAGAAGTTATAAAAAATGTCAATTTTTATTTAGAAACAAACGAGGTAAATAATGCCTACAACCATAATAAATATAACAATATTCCTATTTTTGACTTTCTATATCTAATGTACATTAATCCACAAAAAAAGATAACTTAATAGGCTAACAAAAATATTTGACACACACATTTCATAAATGTAAAACATAAAAAAACAGTGATTTTTTGATTTGAACATCAAAATGTCTCAAAATTAAACTTTTATAGGAAATAGACATATAAATGTACTTTCGCTTCTTGCAATCAAAGCATATTGAATATAAACAAATTTAACAAGCATTACATTAGTGATTTCCAAACTTTGTGTCTGCACCCCCCCTTTATTATAAAAAAATTGGTACACCCTTCATTTTCACAACAGTCTAATTTTATAAATACTTTCTACTATAAAACAATATACCATATTTTGTATAAATAAAGTTCTTATACATAAAAAAAATATATTTATTATGGTGCAATTAAACAAATGTTTAATGTTAACTCTTTACTTGTATTACAATCAGGAATACACCACAATGGACAAGACAAAGTTATCTACAGAAAAAAATTACCAAAAGGTTAAAATACCTTTTGGTAACTAATGGCACTTCAATTGACAGCATCTGCATTTGCCATCATATGCTCAATAAAACAATCCAATACAGTCAAACTTTGGTTCAGGAATGCATTGGATCACAAACAATTCAGTTTACAAACAAATTTTCCAAACACAAAGTCTCAGATTTATTTATTTATTTATTTACCCTTCATCCTAGGTTTACATTCCCCCATGGATGCCCCCATGAACCAGATATATACTGTATTAATTATTGACAAATTTTCAATTATAATTAATTATTACATAATTAGAACAAAGCTAGAATTTATGATGAGTTTTTAGTTTTGGTTAAAAATTTACTTTTAATTTAATATCGGTAGATGGCGATTCAAGCGTTTTATTAAAAATCGTCTGCTTAGAATAAGTATTGCAAAAAATACTGCCATATTTGTGATTTTTTTAAATTTTACTTATACAGGTATTATATTCGATATTTAAATATTAAATCTATATCGTTGCTTTATAAACATTTCTAAGCATTTTCACATTCTATTTTATTGAATGTGAAAATTGTATTATGTATACAGTATATATAATACAGAATGTATATAAATATAATACAGATTCTTGTAAAATGTGAATGAAGATTCTTATAGAATGCATCATGTATATATATATATATGTACATGATATTTTGCTCATAGAGGGTGGAATTCCTAATTCGTTGGAGTTTACTCTGAAATCGATTATTTCAACTCTTAAATCCTTAGTCGATTCATCTCAAGGAGCTTGATTCAGCTACAACCTCCATAATAAACAGTCAAGAAAGAAGAATCAATTCTTCGCGAATCTGTTCGCATCACATCACTACTAAATTTTATTTGGAATAGAGTATTGAATGAACCGTTCTTTAAGAAGAGAGAATCATTTTTGGCATCAATAAGATTTATCATAATTTAAATAAATAAAATAAAAATTGCAATAATTATTTTAGAATATATGAGAAGTGATTTCAGTATAGGAAGTAATAATAGAACTTCCGTTAAAAGCAAGAATTTACCTTTTTTATAAGAATTTTCAATTTAGACTTATAAAATCACCATCTGTTCGTCTGCTTGTTTACTCTTCTCTACAATGGTATACCAAAAACTGAATGAGCCTATGTGCAAACGAAACTGATGGGCCTCCACCCATTTAGAACTTTATTATGTTGCTCCATGCATAGGATTGCAAATCAGTATTTTTCGCACTAAATCTATCTTTTTTTTTTTTAATATTATTAGAAAAAAAATTCTACACAACACTTATGGTGTTATTTTAATTTGCTTACATTTAAGTTAGTGTTAAATTTAGTGCTTTTCAAAACAAATATAAAATTTGTTTCGAAATGTATATTTATAATATACTTTCTGTAAACGTTTTGGTATTTTTGTAAAAAAAAGCCAGTAAATTGCAGATGATATTTATATCAGTTCAAATTGGTTAATTCAGTGAATTACACGAAATTATAAAATTAAGCGTAAATCTAATGTCCGAAATTAGTTGATAACGTACAATTTATTGATCAAAAATATCTAGGATTGCCTCATTTCCATTTAATATTAACCGATGATACATTCAGTATAGCATTGGCAGACATATTTATTCTTTAAGAAAGTAGGCCTACACATTTCCGATCTTATTTATTAAGTTCTCTGTAAATTAATACTTTTGAATATATTGTATTATATTGTTTTAAAGAGAACAAGCTTTCTATTCAGCCTATAGAAGAATAGTTTGGTGCTAGGAATACAGTAGAATGACTTGAGAAAAAGGGAAGTTGTGTGAAATGAACGACTATTTTTGAATATATTAAAATAGGGACATTCATTATCATTCGTGTATTTTTAATAGTAGAATCGAGAAATAAAATATATTTGTTAGGAATTCATATAGCAGTCCCAGTGCCAAAGACGTATTACTAATGCAACGTAACATAATCGCTTTATATTGTTTCGATTTTATTTGTGCATCATACAATATTTAAATCCTACGAAAATATTAATTTATGAACAATCATATAAATTAATGTATTTTTATGATAGAATCAGTAAGATAATCTGTGTTAGGAGTAGAAACATAATCTTTATATTGTTTCGATTTTATTTGTGCATCATACAATATTTAAATCCTACGAAAATATTAATTTATGAACAATCATATAAATTAATGTATTTTTATGATAGAATCAGTAAGATAATCTTTGTTAGGAGTAGATATGATGAATAGTTTGACAATATATCTAGGCTGATAGTTTTGTGTCTTTTTTAGTTATATAAATGAAAGAGATTTTATTTTTATTAGAAGTACAGTGGTACCTCGGTATACGTCCTTAATTAGGAGTACATATGATGAATAGTTTGACAATATATCTAGGCAGATAGTTTTGTGTCTTTTTTAGTTATGTAAATGAAAGAGATTTTATTTTTATTAGAAGTACAGTGGTACCTCGGTATACGTCCTTAATCCGTTCTAGATCCTTGGACTTATATCAAACGAATTTTTCCCATAAAAAATAAAGGGAAAATGATTAATCCGTTCCCATGAAAAAAATCCTATTGTTATTGGCATATTATACATTGATGGGATTGTACAAAATAATTTAAACACTGCTTAATACTAAAATACATAAATACAAAAGCAATTACAGTAGATAAAATAAATGAAAGTATAACCTCGGTAACTTGCTGAGAAGAGTCGGATACCCACTAGGATGGTGTTGAGAAAGTAGGAGGAGGCGATGTTATTGTTGGAAGGAGAATCCGCTTCCAATAAAACTTTAGGAATCTGAAATTCTGGTATTTTTTCTCTTTCTGTTTTCTGCCTCTTTTCCCTACTTGCACTTTGTTGAGGCTCACCAGGTTTGACTTTTATTATAAATCTGTCCAAAGAACTTAGCTTCTGCCTTTTCCTCAGGATGTTTCGGAAATACAACATTGTCTGGTCATTACAGACATTGCTAATACGACTAATGTTATAATTTTTGTATAAGGAATGTGTTTTTTTAAGAGAACATACGACAGACTTATACGCTAATCGGTCGTATTCCAAACAAAAGTCGTATATCAAGCAAAATTTTTCGCATCCAAATAGGACGTAATTATTCCGAAGAGGACGTATACCGAGGTACCACTGTATAGGATTTATTTTCCATTTTTATAGAATTTTTTTTTTTTTTTAATAAATTCTATACAGTACAATATATCAACAGACTTATACAAGTTCTAGTACGCGAATCGGTCGTATTCCAAACAAAAGTCGTATACCAAGCAAAATTTTTCGCATCCAAATAGGACGTATACCAAGTTGGACTTATTCCGAAGCGGACGTATACCGAGGTACCACTGTATAGGATTTGTTTTCCATTTTTATAGAATTTTTTTTTTTTTTTAATAAATTCTATACAGTACAATATATAAGCTTATAATTTGGATATTTTCTTCATGTGTTAATAACCGCATTCTTTAAAAATGTATTTATTATTTATTTTTTAAAAAATTTCTTATAAGTTCCTTAGTCTTTCATGGGCCTCCTTAATTAGTGGGCCCGTATCAGCAGTACGTTCTACACTCCCGATTGTTATGCTACTGTTCCTCTGTAATAACTTCAGAAGTTAGAATCAATTACTGAATATTTTCTTGAAATTTAATATGGAAATAATGCAAGGAGAAATGTCATTTGAGATGATTTCGAATTTATATCAGAATACCAACCTGTTATTGCAATAAATGAATATCATATCGATACAAAGAATACAATATTCATTATTTTCGAATTTCGAGATACTACAAAACTTTTTAATTCTTTTTAACACTTGATATAAAGTACAGTATAATTTAATTAGAAGTTTTATCATCTGTTTTGTTATAATTTACGACATTTCACATATTTTTTTATTTTTTTTTTATGGAAATATAAATAAAAATTATCACTTTATTTAAATTTCGATTACTTTTAGTAATGACCAATTAAAATAATAATTATTGGATAAAATATATCATTATTTCCGCATTTTTCCTTTTTCTCTACTGTAAACTTTCTATTACGAAAAAATAAATATCTGATTTTTTTTTGTTACAAAGTCAACTGATTTTTCTGGAATACTGTGCTATATACGAATTAACGAATCCGATTATTGAAAGAACTCGATTATTGATCTTTCGATTAATACCTCCACCATTTCAACATGTAATAGGAGCATAGAGTGACTTTACATGTATCTATAACATGCTGCCATCTATTGATAGAAAGATAATCTATATTTATTATGCGATAAAAATATCAGAGTTCCAACATTGTTAAATATTTATAAGTAAAGCAATAAGATATATATCACTGATAGTTTATTGGAAAATTAGATTTATTTTAATATTTTTTTAATAAAATAATTTATGTGACGGTATGACTGTGCAATTAAAAAAAATTTGAATCTTTATAGTCATAGTTACTAGCAGTATTCGTTTTTGTGTCACTGTTTATGTTAAAAGAGACAGTTTAAGCTATTAATAGGATGTTTAGTCCTTTAAGAGAACATTAAAAACACTAAAGACATCATTTATCCGTTCTGTTATTTGGTGTAGTCCTACTTCGCGACCACAAAGACTACCACGGGAAATACTATTGAACTTAAAGATCAACAGAGTGCACTGCGTGTCGCCAATTACTACTTGACTATCTGTGAGTCATTGCGTGCAACAGTTGTTTGTTGTATCGGTCGGTAAAGTTTTGTCGATGCTCTCTTCTTCAGTAACGATGCCGACTAGGACGTATAACGTTCTGTAAAAGTTGCAGAATGATATTCGAAAGTAGATTAGATCTTACTTGACCGTTGCTATTAATTAAAAAGGGACAAGATGGAGGTAATTTCATTTTTACTCATTTAACCGAGATCTATTGACACCGATCAAGTTTTTATTTATATTTTCTAATGGAACTTAGAATATTTATCGCATATTGTTTCCTTGAGACTGTGATTATTTCTTCTGTTTTGTTAAGCAGATCCTTTACGATATAGGAAAAACCAAGATGTATGTAGGCTTACTTTTGCAATTACATTGTTGTCTGGAACTTTGCGGTCTTTACGTCATTCGGTTACTCTTAAGAAAACTGGCTTACTAACGTGACATTTCGTGTTTTTTCACGTACTGTATAGAAGTCCTAGTTTTTAAAAAGTATCAGCAAAATGATAGAATGCTAATGTATACATTTATTTTAATTATCGAAATAGGTTTTGTTATAAGTAGTGAGTTGCAGGTAGGCATTGCTGGAATGTTTTTACAGGTGTCAAACTCGTTATAAAGCGTCGAAATATCTGAAGATAACTTTATTGTATTGTATTTTAATACTGATAACAAGTTAAATTGTTTTTGATAAAAATAAACAAAATCAGATACTATTGAAAGATCTCACTTACTATCTGCGCTTGTGTGTATTTAAAAAAAAATTTTTTTTTTTTTCAAAAATTGCATAAGAATTGATATGCTTGAATTATTTTATGTTGGAGGTGTATAGCAATTATATCAATGTCGTTTTTAGTATCTTTACATCATATCTTTCAGGTAAAGAAAACTCGCATACCATCGTGACAGCCGCGTTTGCCTCTTGTACAATTTTATAGCCTACTCGACGAGATCGTAATTATCCTACCTATGATTCGTCCCACCTAAAAGGAGGTTAGTCAAACTCTCGACCTTGATTTTAGTCTACGCAATTTTTGCTTGATTGAATGGATAGTTGATTAGTCACCTCTTAAAAAGAATTAGCGATTGACTCATCTTTCGGTAACGGTCTTAATTCGATAATCAGCACAGTTTCTTTCATCAGAGTAAAGAAAAAAAAAAACTTTTGATGATCATTAGTCTCAAAAGTACCGACTAATTTTTGTTGCAGTTGTTAGATACAAGTATCGAAATCGTTTTGATCTTTTTTTCTAAAGAAAATAATACGGCCACATGTTACTGTAAGCCGATCCGATTGTGCGAAAATCGCGTTTTTGCTAGTGACAAATGTCTTAGCTGTCATGAGAAAGACGTGATTCACCAAATTTTCATGTCTTTAGTTGTCTGTATACAATGTATTATACGTAGGCACGTATACGTGTAATTTTACTTTTTTTCTGCAGAATAAGAAAGGATATGACTTAAACCTCTACACAGGAAGGAGAAACTTCAAAATGAGGAAGTGAATATAATTTTGCGAAATTATAAATAAATTTTCTACTTTTCTCATTCTCTCTCTCTCTCTGAAGAAGGGAGGTTATAACGGGAAAAAATTCTAACAATTTCAAAAGCAACAAAAGAGAATCGGTTAAACAATGTACTCCGACTGGTTAGCGATTCAACATCCCAAACTATAAAGGAAAGTTGCCATTGAAACGCTTAATTTTACGCACTGTTGCATCACAGTCATGCGTTTATGATATTTTTCGCTTTGTGGAATTTGCTTCGTTGCAGTGTTATTTTTCTGCGAATTTTCCTTTGTTTGCGTTATGCACCTGAACTGTTGGAAAAACTTTTGTTCGTTTGTATAGCTTATTAGTAGTACTGCTATTCGTAATATATTAATACTGTATTACGAAAAAAACATGAACAATAATTAACGAATTCACATGCTATTCATGAGAGATGATAAAAGAATTTTTACTTGATCATTCTTGAAAACATTAATTCGGAATATCTGCGAAGAGGGTCTAAGTTTAATCATTGATATGTGAAATTATAACGATTGGCATACGTCATATCCTGTGCCACATTCCTAATTTTGAATGGGAGTTAATCAAGAGAAGAGGGGACCTGATGAGGTTATTCTGTGCTGCAATGACAACAATTATCTGCAACAGTTTCTGGGATAAATTTCGTCCAGATCATTGACCCCGTTATGTGTGGGCCAGTAGCCACGCCTGAAGTTCTCAGAACTGTATTTTTTTTTCCTTCCTTCCCTTCACTTTATGACTTTCTCTGCTGTTGATCGTTGAGTTGATGTTACCTAACTAACCGATTTTCGTTTTTTAAATTTTGTCATAACTTAAGAACAACAATCTTATTTGTAATTATATCTGGACGCGAAGATGATATACTTATTTATCCATGACCTCTTTTTCGGTTTATATATAAAGAAAACTGTAGAAATTAATTCAATTTGGGATATTGTTTTGCTCTTTTGAAGGTCCTACATTAAATTAATTGCATTCCTAAAAGATTTTGCTAAGGAATGAATAGTTTTGTTTTATGCAGTAATGGGTTTAAACGGTAAATTTTTTTTACGTTCTACTTCCTTATTGTCAACAATCACCCCATGAAAAGAAAATATATAAATACTGTATTCCTCAGCTGTTACTTCAGTGTTGGTCTCCTGCTAAGCAAGCAATTTCCTTCCTATCCCGATATTGTTAGTAATTTATTATGTTATTCAGATCTTAATTAACTTATCACTAATTACACAATTAGTGACTTCCACTTGTGAGAATTTATCTTGTATGTAACCCAGTACTGAATAGTTTCCTTAGAAATTAGGTAAAGACTTTTATCTTCCTAACTGTTTTTATATTATTTGCTCTATTTAAAATCATTAGTTACTGTAGATGTCACATCATGATAAGATATTTTTACTTTTAATTAATGATTTAAAGGTTTATCTTACTGTTACATCATAAAATTATGATGAAAGTATTAGAATACAGTACAGTATTTACACAAAGTTGTTTATATAGATTATTTACATAATTTTTATGGCACTAAACAGAAAAAATTTTATTATTACACAAAAGAAATGTTGAATTTAAAAGTGCCTTAAATCAAATTAAATTGTTTTTATTTAAATTTATATAAGTAAATGCATGATTAAGCATTTGTTAATTAATTTTTGCAACTGCAGAAAAATATTAATTAGGACTGGGGAAGTGTTCAAAAGTGGTTTTTACATATTTACTTTGCATGACATAATTTTATTCATAATCATTGAAATATTAGAATTTTTGAATAAATTTTCACTCTGTGATAACCTAAATGAGGAACTATGCATGTAAATATCCTCATAAAATTTTCATTTAAACTCATGATTGTCTTCCTGCCTTTTATTGCTGTTACTTTCATTTTAAATAACTGTTTCAACGGATTATGTAGTTTTATTGAATGATTCATGAAAGAGCATTTGTCACTTTCCGTCCTTATTAATTTCTTTATTCTTAATAGATGGTGAATAAACACTTTTTAAATGTAATAAACAATATAATACATTAATTGACTTTAATTATTAAAGATTTATTTAAAAATACATTAAGCAATTAAACATGAATCATTTTAAAATCATACAAATAAATGAGTATATTTGGGATCTTTGTAAAATAGAAATTATGTCTGAAAATTCCATTATTATTGTCAGTTATATTGACTGATTATATAACAATAACGTTGTTTTAAAAAATATTTATTTTAAAAATTACTTTATATTTCAGTTGCTATCAGATAAATAACTCATCTGATAAAACTACTTTGAAACACTAAATTAATTTTCTTAAGTGCAAAATTAAGATTTGTTTATTAAATTTTAAATTCAGATATTAATGAAGTTTATTTAGGATAATAACATGCTGCAATTATTCTAATTATTAAAAAAGCATATAAATTGAATTTATGCAATACTTGAGCATTCTAATGAACTGTGTGAAGAATTCCATTCTGTTCTAACTATATTCAATTCTAATTTAAAATTTAAAATATGTTTCTAAATAAGGTAATTAATAATGGCTATTGCATAAATTATTTTGTCAAACTTAATTATTATAATATTCATAGATCTATAAATATCTAATGCATTCCTATTTTCATTTTTTTTTTTACTTACAAATTCTTTTCAAAAACATATTTCCAGTTGTAGATAGTTATCATTATTATAATATAGTACAATCTAAATAATTTGAATCTTGTTTTATTTTATAATCCAAAGCAATATACTGTAATCAGGATAATTTTCTGTGTTTACAAAATTGAATTTATTTAGTGTTTCCATTGTATATGCACGTCTCTATCACACATTTGTTTTTGTTTACTGAAGCTAGTTTTTTTGTAATTAACATATTGATAGATATTAGCAGCTAGAGCTGCCATATTTTTTTTCATGTTTTGTAGCATTACTTTCCCTTGAAAGAAAATTGCTATATAAAACAGTAGGAAAAAACTACACTAACTATTATTCTTTTGAAAAAAAAAAATCAAAATGAAACAAAGTTTAAATATTGTTATCCATATTTATTGATAAAAATGCAATATTGTAAGCTAACGTTTCCCAAATTATGTTCCGTGGAACACTGATGTTCCACAGAAGATGTATAAGTGTTTCGTAGAAAAATATGAAAATTAATATAATTAATAATATAATAGAAGTTTCATATGATTTAATTAAAATACTGTGCCAAATTGAAACAGGGGTTGCTAGTTTATTTTACATAATTACAATTTGATAAAAAAAATGTTTGTTTTGCCTAAATTATTTATTTATTAATATCTATGTATACTATAAAATAACCAAAGTGTTTCGTAAAAATTTCAGGATTTGTGAAGTGTTCCATTATAGGAAAAGTTTGGAAACACTGTTCTAAGCAGTAGATCATACAATCAATAAAGCATGTATAATCAATTTGTATTGGGTTGTTCGGAAAGTAATTTTGTTTTTTTCCGACGGATGGCGTTAGTTGCATTTTTCCTGCCAATTTTATTCTAAGCCATATTTCCGTTATAAATTTCGACAATTGACATTTCAAAGCATATTTATAACAACTTTTATTTGATTTTGTACATTTTGTTTTTTTTGTGTGTCCTATCAAAAATGGAAAATAAATGGAGATTTTCAGCATGTTTTACTTAATATTACTGAAAACGTAAGAACGCTGTTCAAGCAAGAAAAAAGTTATGTGAAATGTAGGGATAAGATGTGTTAACGGAATGCCAGTGCCACTGATTTGCAAAATTTTATTTTGATAATTTTGATGTTAAAGGTGCACCATGTGCTGGAGGTTGAAGCTGATGATAACAAAATAAAAATATTGGTTTAAACAAACCACGTAATAACAACATCAAAAATTGCTACAAGATTGAATTTTTTTAATTCAACCATTCATGATCAGATGAAACGCTGATATTTGGGTTCCGCATGTTCCACAAGCTGGGCCCGGACCCCACGAGAAATATTTTCAAGGTGTGGGATTCGAGACTCGAACCCGATTCCTCCAGAATGGAGAACTGAAGCGTTTCCATGCAGCCAATCCGACCGACTGTTTAAGGAATTCTCTCTTAGCACTTATTATTTGGTTCAAATTATTTTAATTATTGATTGCAAAATTTTATTTCACCGATTAAAAAACAAAAAAAATAAAGCATTATTTAAATTAAAAGCCTAATCCCTTGATTGATTAACCTGTCTTCTGCGGTTACATCTTATTTGTCAATCAATTTAACATCGGCATTTACGTCATCATTATAATTATTAGTTTCCCTCCTGAAAACACATGATGTGGAACCGGAAATTGAATCCGGATCCTCCAGTGTGGAAGCACAGTACGCTTTCATCGTCGGACGGATTGACCTCGTGGAAACGCTTCCACTTTTCACTCTGAAGACGGGTTCGATTTGTTTTTAGTCAACAAATGACATCACTTTCCACTAAGTTGAAATAATAAGCATGGAGGCGAACCAAGCCCTTCCACATGTTGCCCTCATCTGCGGATGGGTCAGCTGGATTGTAGAGGAGGGAGATCGATGGACCGGGCTCCGACCCTATGGTGCACATTTTTAAGGGGTGGAACTGGCGGCCGGATGGCCGAGTGGTAACGCATTGGCGTCCCATATAGGAGGATCCGGGTTCGTATCCCGGATACGGCATCTTCTGAAAAGATTTTTCGAGGTTCTGGGTGTCAGGTCCGGAGATCCCCGTCCTTCACCATCCGCCCCCTCCACGGGTGTGGATGCAGCCCGTAATTGGAGCTGGCCCCGCCCCTTAGTAATCTCCCTGATTGGAAAGGAGCGTAAAAAAAGAAAAAATGAAGATGATTAAATAAAAATAAATTATTTTAATAAACGAAATAAGCATTTGAGTTAATCATTCATTTTTACTCAATAATTCGTTATCAGATTCAGAAAATTTTATTTTTATTGCACCGTAATCTTTAAACAGTAATTGACCTTCTGTTAATTACTAATAAACATCGTTGATTAATTTAATATCAGAACTAAGCAATAGTTCTGATTTATTTAAATTCTATAACATCACGTGATAATTTTCTTTGAATTAAACTTTCAATATATAGACTAAAGATTATTTAATATGTAATATTTGTAGAGTCTCTGCCAGATTGTTCATATCTACGGATTGGCAATCTATGGTAAGACCTGTATTCATTCCATTACTTAGTGATCATAAAGTGGAAAGTAGTGACATCTATTCATAAAAAAGTATGATGAGCTTTGAAATACCTGTCATCTTTTGCCGTTGTGTGAATCGGCGTCATAACGAAACCATTTGACTGGATGTATTTATGCATCCAATCAAAGGATGTCTGGGGTCGGCCGGATTTGCCGCGTGGAAACGCTTCGGCTTTCCACTCTGGAGGACCCGGGTTCGAGTCTAGGGTCCCACCCCTTGAAAATATTTATCATGGGGTCCGGGCCCGGCCCGTCGATCCCCGTCCTCCACAATCCGGCTGACCCCTCCGCAGGAGTGGGCAGCCGGATTGTGGAGGGCTTGTTTCGCCCCGTCACTTAGTATTCTCCCTGAATGGAAAGTGGCGTCATCTGTTAACAAAAAAAAAGGATGCCTGGGTGTGGGATTCGGATTTGAACCCGGCCGTCAGAGTGACAAGCAGAGCTTTATCACGTGACCATCCGGCCGACGGTATATACTAAGCAGCGGGCCATTTCCATTCCCATCAGGGATCAGCAAATCTGTGGTAAGGCAGCTTTCAAGTGGACGATAGAATTCAAAGAGCTGGGCTGGACTCATCCTGAAAAAATCTGAAATTGTGGGATTGGGTCTTGAATTCGGTCCTTCACCGCAGACCAGATGGCTGCGGTGGAATAGTACGCGGTCATCCGGCTCATCCGGGAAAACAGCTTAGGCTCTCATCTGGAAATTATGGAATCGAATCTGGTCTCTCATCTCAAAATTTTTTAATTAAAAGTATGAGGCCGGCCGATCTTCTTTCTTTCATGCCATTTTCCATTCTAGAAGAATACTAAATGACGGGGCGAAACAACCCCTTCCACAGACTGTCTATCCCTCCGAAGGAGTCAGAGATTGTGAAGGACGGGGATCGACGGGTCGGTTCCGAACTCATGAAAAAACGCCATTTTCCATTCTAGAAGAATACTAAATGACGAGGTGAAACAACCCCCTCCACAGGCTGTCTATCCCTCTGAAGGAGTCAGAGATTGTGAAGGACGGGGATCGACGGGTCGGTTCCGAACTCATGAAAAACATTTTCATGGGGTGGGACCCGAGACTCGAACCCGGGATCTCCAGAGTGGAAACCGAAGCGTTTCGACGCGGCCAATCCGGCCGATCAATATCGTCACGATCGTCATCGTCTGGATATACTTTTGCACACCACCTAAGGAACTTGGATTACTATACTTCTAGACATTTCAAGAAGGTTTCTTGGATTCGATTCCGGATTCACCCCTTGGAAAATTTATTCGGATGAAGCCAGATCATCTCATCGATCCCTGTCTTTTATAAACTACTGACCCGCCAAAAGGATGAGCAGTCTATGGTAAGACCTGTTTTCTATTGGCATTAGTGATCAATTGTTGCTAGAAAATGTTGTCATTTGTTAATAAAATTAAACAAAAATATATGTGAAATTTGGCGATATATTATAATTACAAATAACCTGATGTTATTGTGAAGTGGCATTAAATATCTCAAATAACATTATATAAATTAATCTTTCATCTTGAGTTTTAATCATAGATTTTATGGTTTTAATATTACTTATCGAATTGATAAAACTTGTTAATCAAGAAAAATGTTTCATTTAAAGGTCTAAAATACAGTTAAACGGATAAAAGGAAATCGATCATCAACTTCTGTAATTATTTATAATTAAAATGAATCAATAAAGTGTACTGTGTTAAGTTTAAAATACATCTATTTTATCTATTGAAGTTCTTGTTTGATTTACTCATCCATTAATTTACTTTTTAACTTCCTTACATTGGAATAAAAGGGTAGAATTTTTTTTGTCAAGAGATGACGCCACTTTCCATTCAGTAAGCATCGATGTCTCGATCAATGAATAGCATGGATGATGTACGGTAAGGGCAAAGGTGGGCAACCCGCGGCCCGCGTCCCACAAAAATTCTTGTTTGATTTACTCATCCATTAATTTACTTTTTAACTTTCTTACATTGGAATAAAAGGGTAGAATTTTTTTTGTCAAGAGATGGCGCCACTTTCCATTCAGTAAGCATCGATGTCTCGATCAATGTATGGATGATGTAGCATGGATGATGTACGGTAAGGGCAAAGGTGGGCAACCCGCGGCCCGCGTCCCACAAAATATTACAAAATAAATAAATAAATAAAATAAAAAATTCCTTAATCGAGAAAACGAAATACGGATTTTTACAGCACCTTTTTCAGGAAATATAGAAAGTAAATTAAATTAACTTCAATTGGAGATTATAGACTAGCAAAATAATTTAGATGTGAAAGATACTTTTGAAGAAAAAATTTTGTATATTTTTTTAAAACTTTTATCAGAGAAAATCAATTTCCTATCTTAAGGAAGAATGCAGCAACAAAAATTCTATCGTTATTTTCTATAACTTATATATGTGAACAATTTTTTCCGCAATGAGTTTAGTAAAAAGTAAAACAAGAAATAGCTAACAGACTCGCATCTCAAAAATAATTTAAAACTGGCAGTGACAAATATTCAAAGATTTCGCATATATTACATTCACATCGGCTCCAGACAGAAGTAAGTATACCAATGTTAATTTATAATCCTATATGAATAAATATTTGTGTCGGCCGGATTGGCCGCGTGGAAACGCTTCGGCTTTCCACTCTGGAGGACCCCGGTTCGAATCTCGGCTCCCACCCCTTGAAAATATTTATCATGGGGTCCGGGCCCGGCCCGTCCTCCACAATCCGGCTAACCCCTCCGCAGGGGGTTGGCAGCCTGTGGAAGAGCTTGTTTCGCCCCGCCACTTAATACTCTTGCTGAATGGAAACTGGCGTTAAAAAACGATGAAAAGAATAAATAATTAAGAATTACCCACATTTTGTTTTAGTTTTTCTCTTTTGTGCGGTCCGCGTCAAATCGAAAGTTTTAAATGTAATCCTTACATAAAAAAATGTTGCCCTTCTCTGGCAAAAGAATATTAAGTGAAGGGGCGAAAAAAGTCATTTCTAATTAATATTTCCACAGGCTGCTTCCCCTACAGAGGAATCAGCCGATTGTGGAGGACTGGGATCGACGGGCTGGACCCGGACCCCATGATAAATATTTCCATGAGATGAGAACGAGTCTTGAACACGGGTGCTCCAGAATAGAAAGCCAAAGCGTTTCCATGCTGCCAATCCGGCCGACGATAGGGTAAATTAGTTTTAGTTAAGCCGCCATATCACATACGGAATACTGTGTCCCAGCATTGGACAAACTGCGGCCTACGATCCGTGTAAGATTTTTTTAAAATTTTACCACAAACTTGTTAAATTAACAAGTAACATATTTAATTAATTAAATTTAGATTTTTGTATGCTAAAACGCCTTCTCTAAAAAAATCTAGAATGTGCCTCACTCGATTTTCCAATACTATTTTGAATATGTAACCTATTGAGGCAACGGATTTTGAGGCAATAGCGGTGGTAGAAAGCGGCAGTGAAAATTCGTCGAAAATAGAATGTTGGTTTCCGACATGATTGCAATACTTTCATCTATTATGAGTTAAGAAAAGTTTGCTCACTCCTGCTGTATACTATATCTGGCTACGGCCCGTGAAAATTCGTCGAAAATAGAATGTTGGTTTCCGACATGATTGGAATACTTTCCTCTATTATGAGTTAAGAAAAGTTTGCTCACTCCTGCTGTATACTATATCTGGCTACGGCCAGTTTTTGAATTTATCATATGCTGGTCAAAACCAATGTTGGGACCATCGAAAAGTGAAAGTGAGGTTCAACAGCCGAGCCCGGACTCTTCCTGAAAAATTTAAAGTATGGAATTTGGAATTGAGACCGAGTCCTCCAAGGTTGTAAACGACTGCTTTATAATGCTAGAATAAAAGACACGTTGGCTGAAGATATAAGCTGAAGCGTTTCCATTCTGGAGGACCTGAGTTCCCCTCCAGAGTGGAAATATTTATCATAAGCTCTGGGTCCAGTCCGGCCCATCGATTCCCGTTCTGTACAATCCGGTCGATGTCCACAGAGTGGGCAACTTGTGAAAGGACTTGTTTCACCTGGCCACTTAGTATTTTACCTGAGTCGAAAGTGATGATATCTATTATAAAAACAATTCATTTTTTTATAATAGATATAATATATTTTTTTATAATTGGACCCCACCCCTGCGGAGGGTTCAGCCGGATTGTGAAGGACGGAGATCGACGGCCGGGCCCGAACCCCATGATAAATATTTTCAAGAGGTGGGACTGGAGACTCGAACCCGGGTCCTCCAGAGTGGAAAGCGGAAGCGTTTCCACGCGGCAATCCCGGTCCCACCCCTGCGGAGGGTTCAGCCGGATTGTGGAGGACGGAGATCGGACGGATTGCCGGGCCCGAACCCCATGATAAATATTTTCAAGAGGTGGGACTCGAGACTCGAACCCGGGTCCTCCAGAGTGGAAAGCAGAAGCGTTTCCAAATCCGGCCGACTAATGATCAGTATTGATATATGTCAAATGTCTGTGTGTTAAATCGTTTTCTCATATAAATATGATAAATATAGTATCTGATTGAATGAAATCATATTTAGATAGCAAGCGGATTGCTGCGGGGAAACGCTTTGGTTTGATCTCTAAGGGCCTAGGCTCAATTCTAAGATCCCACTACTTGGAAAAATTATTCGTGAGGCCCGAATTTGGCCTGCTGGTCATTATACTACATACCAGCTGATCCCTCCGCAGAGATAGCTGCTACTGTTTCATCGTTGGTTTCATCCATCATTTAACCACTTATTACTCTATTGAATAGAAAGTGGCGTCATCTGTTGATAAGAAAAGCAATCCACTAAAGGATCATCTATGTCAAAAATAATCAAAATAAATTCATTACTACTGATGTACATGGATGCTGATGTATTAACGATTGGATTGTGAATATATTTGTTTGAAAAATGTAAAATTGATCTATGGAAAAGATGACGTAATTGATTCATTGATTTTTAACTCTTGTCTTTAACTAATTTTTTTTATACAGGATGTTCGTAAAAGGTCTGGGAAAATAGAAATCGTAGATGTTACTCATCAAAACAAAGCAAAAAGTTTAAATAAATATGAGTCCGGAAATGTTTCTTTTTCAATGTAACAAGAGAGTAAAAGCATGAAATTTAAAATAAGTCTATTAATTTCATGATTGTTATAGTAAATTGAGATTTGTAATCAATTGTAATAAGAACTGTATATTAATCATAATATTATGCAAGTTACTTGGGTCAGTCTGAAAGATTCAAAAAATAAATCGTAATTTTGCTTTTTTTTAAGGGATTTTGTATATGTCTATGCTTTTCATGATGCTTTTATTCGTGTGTTATCTCTAAAAGGAAAAATTTCTTGACCGATGTTTACATGGTCAAGAAATTTTCCTTGTTTTAATGGATGATTAGTGATTTTAATTTGTTCAGGTTTTTTAGGAACACCTTGTATTTTTAACTTGTATTATAATGTAGAAATGTAATTACATATTTTTTATAAATATTTCCAATTTATTAACATGCATTAATAATATGCTGTGGGTGATAAATTTTTTTAATTTAATTAATTTTTAAACAAGAATTCGTTCTGTAGATATACTATACTAAATATTAATGTCCTCTTTGCTCATTATAATTATGAAATAACTAATTAAACTACTAAATGATTTTATAATTAAGTATAAAATAAGGCATCTATATCAACTCAAAGCTAATTTCGTAATTAACAGTTTGTACCGGATACGATAAATTATTTTTAACAGGTTAATTTGTTGCATCTTGTTTGCAAAATTGCTTTTAACGGTTAGTGAGTATGCATTCGTCACACTCTACTTATAGAAAATTTTCATCGACACTGTTTCAAAGAATACATTTATTATATGTATATATATATCGAACGAAATAAAATAATATTTTAGAATAAACATTTTTAATTTGTACTTAAAAAAAGGTTGACAATGAAGCAATGAAAATATGGGTAATTAATAATTTATTAAATTTTCCAAATTTCAGAGAGAAATGATCTGGAAAGAGACTTCTCACCATTAATTCATCCCTTGATATTTTAATTTAATAGAAAGGAACTGATTAACTCGATTTATATTGAATGATCCTCTCTGTAAATTTCAACTCAATGTCGTCGACCGGATGGCGTGTAAAGTTGTTGTTTACCACATTGATCCACGAGAATCCGTGTTCAATTCCGAGTGTCAGTTTTTTATAAGAGATTCATTCGTTGAATCTCATCTTTCAACTTTCCAGTTGACTCCATGAATGATGAAGACGGATGTGATCGAATCTAAAAGTGGCCGCCGCCAGCGTTGAATCTCATCTTTCAACTTTCTAGTTGACTCCATGAATGATGAAGACGGATGTGATCGAATCTAAAAGTGGCCGCCGCCAGAAATACTCCAAATTGTTTCGGCGGATTAATTAAAATAACCTCATTTAACCAATTCTGTATCTTGTTTTTTGACACTAGATGATGCACTTCCATTCTGTTGGTCATTCAATAAGGGATGGGGCAAATACAGACCCTGCCATAGATTGCCTATTCCTATGCAAGAATCAGCCAAACTGCAGAAGATAAGGATCAACAGGCTGAGCCCGAGTGTCCTGAATAATTTTTCCGAGGATACGACTCGGAATTAAACCTAGGTTCTCTAACTCGAAAGTCGAAATGTTTATACGGGCAATTGTTTGATTGTTATTTATGGTGATGTGCAGTGTTGCATTAAGTTTTGTAGGAATGTGATATATTTGGTATTGATTTTGTATATTTGTAGTGTCTGTATGAGCCATGAATGTGGTATGCTGTCAAATGCCTTTTTGTAATCTATGTAAGCTGCATGTAAGTGTCTGCGTTGTCTGTGTACCTGTTTTAGTATAGTTGTGTCGATGATCAGCTGCTCTTTGCACCCCATGTGACTTCTACGGCACCCTTTCTGTTGTTCTGTGAGAATATTGTTTTCTTCGACGTGTGCGTATATTTTGTTGGTGATACATGAGGTTAAAATTTTGTATAGTGTTGGTAAACAAGTGATTGGTCTGTATTGTGATGGGTTTCCGGTGTTTGTGCTCTTGGGTTTCATGAAAGTTATGCCGTGTGTAAGAAAGGAAGGTGTGTCTTTTGGTTCGTGTATGAGATTTGTGAGATGTTTGGCCAGTAAGTCATGAAAACAGGTAAAATGTTTGTACCAGAAATTCTGGATGCCATCTACACCAGGAGCTTTCCAGTTGTGAGTGTATCTAATTGTGTTTGTGAGTTCTTCAGTAGTAATGGTGGTGTAGGGCATTTCTGGCAGGACTAATGTGCGTGTCTCCTCTTCTGTGATCCAGCTGGCTCTCTGGTTGTGTGTAACTGGCACTGCCCACAGGGCAGACCAGAAGCTAGTGAGTGATTGTTGTGTAGGTATTTCAGAGTTTTGTGTTTGTTTAGGGTCTTTAGTGTTTATGTTTCTGTAGAATGTCTTTTCATTGTTTGTGAATAGTGTGTTATCTAGTTTACGTGCTAAGCTGGTTTTGTATCGTTTGAGGCGTTGTGATTTTGCAGCAAGTTTCTGTTTTAGTGTGTCCATGTATTCTTTAATGTGTGTGTTGTGGTTTTCATGGCGTGTGTGTGTTTTAAGTTTTCTGAAAATCTTTCTAATAGATTTCATGAGTTTAGGGGATGTGTTGTTTTTTGTGTATTGGGTGAGCCTACCAAGTTCTGTTCTGATTTCATTTATTTGTTTTTCGAGTCGTTTTTGCCAGGCAGGTTTTAAGTGATGTTTTGTGTTTGTGTCTATCTTATTTGGTAGTGTTTTATGACCTAGGTGTGTAGTGACAGTGACAGCAGCAGCATAAATAAGTGTGTGTAATTCCATGAGTGTTGTTTCAGCATTAATAAGTTTAGGTAGAATGTGTGTGTTCATACAATGTAGTGTATTGTTCAACTGTTGTGAGTTGTGAAGTTTAGGAATGCGTGGACGTTGCATGGGATCTGTACCTGTGAATTTGGTTAATGTTTCCTGGAGTGTGTCAGTGAGTTTATTTATTAGGTCAGTGTCAGTGTTGTTGATGGGCTGTGTATTGTCATTGATGTATGTTATTTCTGGTGTCTGTTCCACATCGTGTTCTATTTGTGTGTGTGAATCAGTTTCGTATTGTGATATTTGTTGTGCTACCTGAGTTTTAATGCTTTGTAATGTACTGTGTGGTATGAGGTTTCTGTGGATGATGGTTCTTCTTTGATCTGCTATGCGTTGTTCTGTAACTGTGATGTTTGGGTATCTGCTTGTGAATTTGTCATAGAGTTCCCTTCTGTATCCTGTAATGTTAGTTTCTAATTTTGTAATTGTGTAGTATGTACGCATGATGAATTCGTTCATGTCAGTTGTCCATTTCATGCGTTGGCGTGGTTTTCCAGCCTTGGTGGTCTCTGGTTGAGTTTCCAGGGAAACACTTTGGCTGGTTGGGCTCTGATGTGGTGACCTGTTCCCTACTATGGGTATTTGTATTGCAGTAGCCTGACTTGGGTTGGTGCTGCTTTCGCCACCAGTGGCCAAGGGAGACTGTAGTAAACTTTCCGAATGTGAGCCTCTGCCTAACTCACAGACGCGGACCTTGTTAACCCGGGCGACGTCCGAGCCGGTGTGCTTTCGTTTTCTACTTTGTTTCATTACAAATTGGAAAAACACCACCAAGGTGGGGATACCTGCTAGCATTTAGTTGAGCATAGTGGAATAGCCTTCTAGCCCAGGGTGACCCTACTAGAAAATGATTTCTGACTTGCATCGCCTATTCCGCCCATGTACACCCCTCCGCCACTTTTTTTTTTTGGTTAACAGATGACGCCACTTTCCATTCAGGGAGAATACTAAGTGACGGGGCGAAACAAGCCCTTCCACAGGCTGCCCACCCCTGTGGAGGGGCCAGCCGGATTGTGGATTACGAGGATCGACGGGCCGGGCCCGGACCCCATGATAAATATTTTCAAGGGGTGGGACCCGAGACTCGAACCCGGGTCCTTCAGGGTGGAAAGCCGAAGCGTTTCCACGCGTCCAATCCGGCCGACCCTCCGCCACTTTGGGGCAGCTTAGCAGGATTCAGGAGGGGTTATTATTATTATTATTATTATTGTTATTAAAGCACAACCATTTAATTGCTAAATAAACTAACAATTTAAAAAGTTCTAGAAATATGAATATTTTCTAACATTAATATTACCTTACAATGGAAATAATAATATCAAAGATAAAATATAAGAATTTTTTCTTTGCGGATCAGACTAAAATACAAATTACAATATACTGTGTTGATTGTATTGTATTTTCAAGTTGAAAGAAACTGTGATTGAAAGGCAAGTCGAGTTGAGAAGATGGCAACACTACGGCTGTTGCAGTGTGTTTATGGGTTGTTTTGGATTAACATCTGTTAAATTTACTGTAACAATTTCTTACTTTTAGAAAGTATCATTTTTTAAGAAAAAAATATTTTCGTAAATAGGTAAGTACTGAATGCGTGAATTATTATTTTTATAAATATCGATTAAGAAGCATGCTCTTTGAAATTTCTGTTTATAATTTTTATAAAGACTCAATTAACTCGCATGAGAAATTATATACTGTATCATAATTTGTATAGTTTGGTTTTGTTTAGATCATATATATAAATACAATACAGTATTTGATTAGTTAGCAGCTTAAATCTAAGCATCTTTGTATGCTTTATAAAAAATAAAATATTTAAAAAATGCAATAAAAAAATTCTAGTATTATTTCATTTCTTTTATTGCGGCTTGGATACAGCACGTGACAGCTAGTAATTTATTTTAATCATGAAAAAACAAAAGTTCAGTGTTTCAAAATTTTTTGCCCAAGCTTAACTTTAAGGATGATTATACTTAAATTTACAAATTTAGTTTTGGATAATTTTTATTTTTTGTGAGATGTTAAATAGACCTTATATTTCTTAATTTTACATAAAATTTATGTTATTTAAATTCCTATGAAATTATGAAGGGAAAGAATTTAGTTTATATATCTGGAAATATATGTTATGTAGAATTGTCAGACATTATCAAGCTTTCATATGATCAACCAAGTAGCTTAGTTTATCAAATTCAGAATGTTTTCAAGTCATTCTACATGGTTACCTTCTACATATCTATCAAATACCATTAATATGAATATAAATACATCATTAACACAAATAAATTTATATAACAGCATTTAATGACTTATCATTTAATTTCACAAGTCACAAATTATCTACAATTAATAAATAACCAGATTAAATGACAATGCTGAATTTTAATATCTTATTTATTTTTTTGTTGTAGTTTGTTGCTTTTTCCATTTAATATTGCAATGTTTGCATGCATAAACAATTAAATTAATAATTTTAATAATTTATCAAAAATAATTTTTTTAAATCAAAATTGTTTTTAGGATTCACAAATATATATAGACTAAATGAAAATATAAATAGTAGTGTCTAGAAAATATATCCTAAATCATAAAATTACAATCTATGTACATATCAAATTCTTGCTTATAATATGTATTTAAAAGCACCATAAGCAGCTGAGAATGACAACATAAAAAATACTTTATTAAAACGAACGTTTTCGGCTAACTAAAGCCATCTTCAGGTTATACATAAACATTATAACGGCACACCCGTTTTAGAACAATAATTGGTTCTAAGAACATTGTTTTCTATTTAAATTTAAAACTTAACAATCATAAGTTATTACAAGCTACACATACAAAAACCTATTAACAAATGTTCTTAGAACCAATTATTGTTCTAAAACGGGTGTGCCGTTATAATGTTTATGTATAATAATTAATCCAAGAAAATCTAAAAGATTAAAAAAGAAATGATTAAAAAACTGTAAACATTTGACAATAAAATATGGGCACTTGACTAAAATATGTTTCACAGAAAGTGTAGAGTTGCAATAATCATAAATTGGTTTTTTCTTCATTCATCCAGATTGTATGATTTCAGATTCTAATAATTATACAAAAAAGTTTTCTATAAAGTTCCTAAATAAATACATTTCAAAAAATATTATTGTTAGAATATATTAAAAGAGATGCTTTTATTATGAATTAAAAAAGCCACTGTCTTGATAAATCATAAATAATAATCATAGCACTGAGACATGTAAAAAAAAGTAAAAACTATAAAATTGCAGAAAGCACTTTTGGTTTTTTATTAACCCTCTTTAGTTTGCTTTTTGTATGCAGACTGAAGAGGATTAATAAAAACTGAAAGTGCTTTCTGCAATTTTATTGTTTTTACTTCTTTGTCTCATTGCTATAATTATTATTTGAGATGCTTTTAGTTTGTTAAAAGCATTTTTTCAATGAATTGTAAAATTCAGATATATCAGTTCTTAATTACCATTTGAGTTAGTTGCTACATTGGAAACAAAGTAAATTTAAAAATAAAAACAAGAAATGAAAAAAAAATCTAGAATATTTATTATAATTTGAAAGACAATACACACATCATACTAATTTCTAATTGAATAATTGAATTTAAGGAATGACTTATAAATTATGATTCTAATGATGGTATTATGTTTATAAGAGTGTTTTATAATAATTTAAATTGATTAGAATATTTCAGATATTTTGTTGTTATATAATAGCTTGATAATACTTGAAAAGTTTTAATTTTCATTCTGCAAGTTTCTTAATATTTGTTTCAGACAAAAAGTTGAGCATGGAAAATCATAAAATATGGGCTCCAGATCCAATTCATGGTTTTAGATTAGGTAGGATTGTTGACATTGGAGAGGATACAATAAATGTTCAAATTCTTGATGAACCTAATAAAGTAAGTACAAGATTAAATTAATTAGGTAAAGTATACAAGGAAAATTAATATACCATATATACTCGTGTACAAGCCGAGGTTTTTCTCAAAAAAATTTTCTGAAGTGGGGGGGTCGGCTTATATGTGAGGTCCCGAGACCTCCCATTTTTGTTATTTTTTTAAATAAATCAATTATTGTTGATGACGCGATGCAAAAATTCGAGAATCTTACCTAGGATTCATTTTTGAGTTAAAAATATATATATTTTTCATTATTATAAATTAATATTTTAATCCATTTGCTAGTAATCCATAAATGCTTGTTCGAATTTTCGGAAAAAAAAAAAACATTAATGTTTTAGGAGAAAATAAAACTATTTATTTTGAAGAACAAACTTGCCAGGCTGCCTGATGTGTCGTGACACAGAAATTCCGACAATAATCCAAGAATCTTATGTAGCCGCACTGTGCTGGATTCTTGTCGAGAATTTCTGCGTCACTGTGCGGCGTGCTCGATTGCTTCGGGTAACGTAAAATTTTATCTTTTAAATTATATACAGTGTTTGTATTATAAAATTTATTTTATATGTATATATTTAAAGTTTCAATAAAATATTTATTTTTGTAAATGGCATTATATCGATAGTCAGAAAATCAAAGATCACGTAATTTATCGGTTTCAAATTTTTGCCAAATTTTAAGTGCAAATTTTAAGTGCTAAAGTCAGGGGGTAGGCTTATATATGGGTTATGCATTTTTACCGATTTTTAAACTCTGAAGTTGGGTGTCGGCTTATATTCGAGTATATATGGTATATTGTTTAAAGTTTTACAAGACTTTGGGAATTTTCAGGTGTTTTCATCAAATAATTTTCTCATGTGTATTAATGTTTGATATTATATAGAATGTCCATTATATATGTATTTTTTTTTTCTTGTTTAAGATTATTGTTAAAAAGGTTTTAAAATGATAATTAATATTATATTTAAACTGAATTTGTAAATTGTTAGATCAAAATTTAATATAGAAAATTCATTGATAACAAGCAATAAAATCAGAGCTATAAGGATTTCTGTAACTATATTAAATTGTAAACCAACTAGAGAATTAATCAAATCTAATGATAACTGAAATTAAGTCACATGATTCTAGTGACAGTAACTAATTTATTTCAAATTATCATCACTAAGGATTATTAGGTTTGATTTTGATTATTATTAATTTAGCAAAGTAATAACATCAATTTTGATCCGTATATATTTACATAAAAAAATTTATGCTTATAACAATCAAATTCCTGGATATGTACATAGAATCACTTTCTCTCTAAAGAAAAAGTTCGAGTAATTTTTTTTTATCTGTAATTGATTAAAAACTTATAAATTGAATGCAATATTTTATTTAATATCAATATGTATCCTAGATCGATTATCTGAAAATTTTATGATAATCAGATTTGTCTTTTAATAATTATATCAGATTAAGTTGGAAGAAGCAGGAAACAGTCCTAATATTTCATTCATCTAGTGATATTGAATTATCTTTTTTCTCCTTCTCAATTTTCTAGACTGTTTCATTCATGTTATGATTATATACAGGTATACACTACTTAGTGCCTTGGATACATTCTATCTAATAGGATGTTATGTGAATTTCGCATTGTGCAAACAACAAATAAATACAGTGATACCTCGGTTCACGAACAAATCGGTCTACGAACACCATTTGTGAACAAATTTTGCTTCGCTTTACAAATGATGCTTCGGTTCACGAACACACATGCACGGAATGCATGGAGCACATGTGACTCGCAGCGCACAAAACCCTGAGCACAGCCTCGCCCCCAGCAGCAATCCAGTTCGCCCAGCTCATAGGGTATAGTAAAGTTCCAACAAGTGTTGATATTTTACTATTTTTCTTTACTTAATTAAATTTATCCCTTATTATGGCTCCCAAGAAAGTTAAAAGTGTTAGTGAAAGTGGTGTTAAACATGCTTTCTTCTAATATTACTGTTATATTTATTTCCTTTCTGTATTATTTCCACACATAAAGCCATAACATGTTAAAAATTTTTTCTAGGAAAAAATGTATTATTTGGATTTACATTAATTGCAATGGGAAAAATTGATTCGGTTTATGAACTTTTCGGATCACGAACAGGGTCAAGGAATGGATTGTATTCGTGATCCGAGGTATCACTGTACATATAAATATATATACTATAATATATATTTAAATATAAATACAGTAATGATTTATTGTTTAGACTTTGTTAAATGTTTTTGTTGAAATTTGGAAATAATGAAAAATTTTATTATTTCTTTGATATTTTCTGCTGAACAAATATTTTAATAAAATTGTATTATGGAGAAATACACCATGATATGATTGCTTTCCATCCAACTTTTTCTGTGTGTTATGTCACATTGCCATGTTTCAATGTTGTTAAGTCTGATGTGTTGTATAAGTAGCCTTATTTATTCCAATAGTGAACAGGATATGGAAAATTTTAAAAATTATAAAAGAAATTGTTGATTTATTTCAATGAATATCATATTCTATCATTTGAAAATCAAGGAGTTAGCTTATATATGGAGTGACTTATACATGAGTATATGCAGTAACTTGCCCCTTTACAGTTAAGTCCTCATATTTGGCCCTTATTCAAGTATTCTTTTAGCTTTATTAAAAAACTGCCTAGCTGTGTTTTCTTTTAGCTTTATTATCTAAGACTGCCAAGCTGTTTATTCTATCTAGGAACATATCCTAATGAGCCAGCAGTCTTAAACAAACTTGGTGGTAGGACAATAGAATTGCCTATTAAATCTGGCTTAAGTCATCCCTAAATTTGCTTCTAAGCAAACTCTGCTCCGAATATCTCAAGGTTAAACTTAAGGCTCTCTTTGTAATAAGTTCAAAATTAATTTTTCTTGGATCTATATGTTATCTGAATAGATACCATATCTGTTAATTTGAAGCAAATTTATCTATGATTTGAGGCAGATAGATATATACCAGTCCTCAGTTATATATCATTAGATATATACCAGTCCTCAGTTATATCAAAAACATTTGAATCTTTAATGTTAGATCATGACTTCCCTTCTGTTTTTAGCAAAAAAGTAGGTTCATTTGCCTTTTTAAAAATAAAAAAAATTAATACTTACTAGAAATTCCAGTAAGTATTCACCACTTTGTTCCTGCTTCTTCAAACTATATGATTAGACTTAGTATTAGCACTAATCAATAAGTCAAGCTGATTCTATTGACAGAACCCACCAAATGCACATAAAACTTATTATCAGTGGAATTTCATCCTTATTATAAGGAAAATATGCAGAGGAAACAAGAAATTCCCTGCTAGCTCTTCCTTCAAATTTCACTTATAAGATTATTAGATCTCAGATGCAGAAATTCCATATGAGTGAAACATTTATGCTATCTTTGGAAAAGATATAAGCTTGAGGCCACTTTTAGAAATAAAAGTAAATAACTTATCCTCTTTATAATTAAGCCCTCATATTTGTTCCTTATAATACTTAAATGCTTATAGGCTCTTGAATAAGAGCAAAGTTGTAACAATCCTGTGTGAGCTATCAATCCAAAAAGTACCAAAGCAACTGTAGAGTGCTGGAGATTGATTTGCACCAATCACAAACCCATGAAACGTCAAAGAAAGCACAGATCCATACACCTTCCATAACTGGTGTATCTGACAGTCCAGTAGCATATTCAGAATCCTCACCATTACTGACAATCCCAACTAGATCCTGTTTCTTTGCAGGAACTGTCATTGAAGAAGTGCAGGCTTAGTATTTGGATTTATAAGTATCTTAAAGCCTGATCCACACTATCGAGCTGCTCATTAGAAAGTACCAATTTTTATCTGAGGAGATATAGCAATTATTTTTATTCTTGATGAGGAGGAAAATATTAAAAGAAGACAAAAAAGAAGGATATTGATACATCCAAGTTTAATTCAAAGAAAACTTGAATTTATACACCGCATCCTCATTTAATAGATAATAAAGATAAATTTATATTTTTGAATAGATTTTCTTATAATTATCATTACTACAATATGATGATTATAAGTTATATTAGCCTGGTTTGTTATGAAGAGTGTTCATAACTTCTGTTGTAGTAGATGATAACAAAAACAAACAAAAGTAGCACTTTTGACCAATTCAATGAGCATTTCATTTAAAATGAAAAAATTTGCTATATTAATTTCACTTTGTATATATTTATGTAAATAAACTTGAGGGTAAATAATAATAATTTATAAACATAGCATTTTCAGAATAGGTTTTCCATTGTTCATAATGTATATAACTTTTCTTAAACTTTTAAAACAATGAATGACTGAACTGTTAATTGAATAAAGAACTACTCTATCGGTGTAAGTCCAGATAAGTTCGGTCACACTCTGGTGAAATATTCTTTCCATTCAATCTCGAGTGGAGTGTGATTGGATGAAACTTGACTGTTACTCATAGTGTGAACAGGCTCATTACAAATAATGCAGAAATATTTGACCGGACTTGAGAGTGGAAAAAAATTGAACTGTGAGCCCTCGATAGTATGGATCGGGTCTAAAAGATCCTAGAAACACCTCAATAGATTATAACTCTGACTGAAAACACAGATTCTATTTATAGGTGTACTAATCACAGAAGGAAGACTAGAAACTCAGTTTTAGTTCTTACTAGCATCAAAGATGCTCTCGAAGGGCCCAAAGAAAGTTAAATGGGAAATGTGTCTCAGTTGCTAAAATCCACAGGTAATTTTATTTTCCCTGTTAGTTCTAAAAGATGGATCACTTAAAGTTACCATTCAAAAATTTTTTCAGAAATCAAACATGTCCAAATAACTGGAGGAAGAAAAATGATCACTATTTGATTATTCTGTAATACAGGTGGAACACTAAATTTGATGATGTTTCACTGGTGTTTGAAGAGATATCATGATACTGCACTCAACTATCAGCAGAATATCTTATACCTTGGTTTGGGTAAAACCAGAATTCTTTTCCCTATCTCTATTGTCCCCCCTAAAACAAGAACATGGAGTTGGAATTATAGAGGGTAGTGCATATGTAAATTTATTAAAAAATATTTAATACAATGTTCCTGAATTTAACACTGTTATTTATACTGTGGATTCAGATAAATTTAGTCTCCTATTCCCTGTTCCTTTGAGAGATTCTGAGAAAAATATATAATTGGATGCCTCCACTTTGCAAACTTCTCATTGCCATCTTTCAACAATAACAAAACTAAATCTATATTTGCTATTAATATTTATGACAACGATAGTTCTGGAAATCTATATTTCCAGAACGATCGTTGTCATAAATATTAATAGCAAATATAGCTAGTTGGCTGGATTATTGTGGATATTCCTTTTGCAGTCAAACTACTGTATTGATTCCTATAAATATAATATCATTAGAAAGGTTTAATCTTTAGATTTCTGCAACAGCCAATGTTTTTTTTTTGTTAAAGAATGCAATTTTAATTTTTTGTTAAATTAAAATTGTAGTTCCTCTAAACAGGCAAAATCTGCAACTGGCATTGTAACTTAATAATGGCCACCATTTAATGATTCACTATATAAGTTTGGAGAAGTTTTTCAAGGGATACTTCAAGTTAAGATTAAATCACAAGATATCTTCTCATTTATGAATGGGCAATATCTAATATCTAATTATTATAATTTATGATAAAATAATAAGAATTTGAATTTATATTAATAATTCTGATATTTTGAAATTTATTTATATCATCATCATTGAAGAAAATAAAAAAATATTTTTTTATACCATAATTTGTCAATTGTGGACAAAATTTATATTTTTAAAATTTTTCATATAATTCCAGTGTTTATAATCACTCTTGAAGTAAATACATGATGTAAACAAATTAATATCAGTTAAAGATTCTTATTAACTATTCATACCATTTCACATCAATTTCCTTTTGATTATTAAAAAATACCAAATATGCAGATACATTTATCATGCTCAACAATATAAAATTAAAAGTTTTTAAACTATTAGAGAATTATTGAATTAGAGGAGAACTGTAGCTATTGGTTATAGCATGATTACTTTATAATATGGCTCAGATTTCTACCTTGCAAACCCATATTATAACTGGAGAGCACTAAATGATTTAATAGAAATAATTTTTTATTTTGAATACAGTATATAACATTTAAAAAATGTTAATAATAATTATTTCATAGAGTAATTTAGTAAATATACAAAAATATATTTTTCAGGTAATTACTGCAACTTATGATTGTGTTTATCCATCAGAAGAAGAAGAAAAAGATGTTGATGATAATTGTAAGTTTTAAAATTCTATTTTATAATTAGCTTATCCCTGTGAGATATTTTTAAACATTTTATATAAAAGAAAAATGTATGGCCACAAGGATTTATATTATATAATATAAATAATACTATTTCTTATCCACCTTACAACAAACTTTTAGTACATTTTGATTTGCAAAATATTATTCAGGGATAACTAATTATTGAATAATATTTTTTCTTTCTCTTTTTGTATTAAAATAACTATTGTAGCCAATTCAAAAATATACAATTATATAAAAAGATTTTAATTATTTTTAAGATAAAAGTAAATTGGTATCGTGGTCAACATATCTAGATAATCTAATTCAGCACAAATTCACAGTGGAAAAACATTAGTAAAAGAGAAGCGCTTTCAGCTTTATTAAGCCATCTTCAGCTCAATAAGAATAATATAACATTTTAGAACAAAAGAACTATATACAATAATTTGAATGTCTAGTAAAGAATGCATACATATTATGTTAAAATTCAGCATTATGCATATACAAAATAAAATTAAACTAAAATGATACATATAAATATAATATAAATGCTTTACATATAATGAAAATAATTATAATTAAAGGAAATCGCGGTTAACATGGCCTATTATATTTCACAAAAACCATTGCGCCGGTACATTTATTGGTTGATTATCGTTTATTACATATGTTCTCTTTTTAAACGCTGCAATTACTATAGCTTCAGCAGTTTTTATATCTTTTGCCTTATCATATCTCCTAACCACACGGGCTTGATCCCAATGGATGTTAATATCATATTCAAAGAAATGTTTTATGAGGGCAGTAGAGAAAGTGGCATTTCTTATGTCCCTTTTGTATTCATTCAAGCGAATTGCAAGTGACCTTGTCATACTGCCAACATATACTTTGTT
>AYEL01072851.1:0-54475 GCA_000484575.1 Olivierus martensii
TGTAAATTGTACTTTTCAAAAAAAAAAAGAAAAAAAAATTAATTTATCAATAAACCATACATTTTATAAAACTATACATGTACACATATTTGAGACATACTAATGTATCATCATCATCATACTTCATCCATGTTAAAGTATACATTTCAGATTTCAAAAATCTATCACCAGCTTCTATTATTTTTAATGTTGTGCGTGTTTAAAGATATACAATTATAACTAAATTGTGATAGAATTACAAACCGTATAATCCATTCACTATAAATTTTAAAATATACCCTTTAAAAAATATATTAAAATGATTAAGTACTGTACCATATCCGAGACCATACTTTAACATACAGCATTAATATGTAGAACATGTTAATGCTCTGTTAAAATATTTTGTTAATGATGATAATATTAACATAATATTATTTATCTTTTCATTATCCAAATATGGAGGTTGAGGTCAATAGGCTTGTGGATCTCTACCACGACAATGCTATTAATCACTTCCAAAAAATCCTGAAGGAGAAAGAAAAGCAATCGATATTGTACAGATTCTTTATCAGAAAATAAACATAATAGATTAAAATGCAAGAATATATATGTATATTTATTCTTATTACATATAAATAAACGTACTAAGAAATTATATAATTTTTTATTTATGTTTTTTTTGGGTCTCCGGAATGAATTAATCAAATTCCCATAAAAACCTATGGTAAATCGATGATCGGTTAATGAATATTGTCTTGGAACAGATTATGTTCGTTAACCAATCACCCACTGTATATAAAATATAAATTGTTGATAATTTAATTAAATGAATATTGGTTTTAATTTTTTGTGTGTAATCTTAGTTTGATTGGTATAGCTATACGTGTTTGTATATATTATTCTTATCAATTATTTTATGTTATTGAAATTAGTTCATTGCTATAATGATATGATAGAATGCAATGCAGTTTATATATATGATATGAAGAGTATTGAAAGTGACATTATACCATGGAAACAAACACTATTATTTCAGACTGTAAATTAATTTGTTACATTCCATTTAGAAATTGTATATTTTGGACAATTTAACTGTAAAATAGGTAACTAAAAAGGTTGAATAAGCTGAAAACATTTTCATAAATATTGCATCTTTCAGTAATTTAACAATTATATATATAATTGTTAAATTAATGAAAATTGCAATTGATTTTACTGTATTTTTAAAGCATTTTTGCTTTAATAGTTTTTTGCCATTAACAGATATCTCTTGCTACAAAAGAACTTGTTATACAAGGTTCTTTTGTAGCAGTTTTGAACTATATTGTTACTCTATTATTATATTATCATTATAATAATAATTATTATTTTAACAGGTGCTCTGATGTATTTAAATGAAGCAACTTTATTAAATAATATTAGGCTACGTTATCAGAAGGATCAAATATATGTAAGTTAAATTTTAAAATCATTTATTTAATGTGAAAATTAAAACTGATACAGGGATCCTTCATATGCATCATAATTATATTCCTAAAAAGCACAACTTATATTGAAATGATTGCATATCAGATCTTAATTTCCCATTAAATTAATATTTAATGTGAAGTTATATTCCAGATTAATTAAAAAATTCAAATTTACATGGAAATTTATACGTATAGGTATATAAATAGGAAATATTTATTTTATTATACACTAAACTATAATATAGTTTAATTTATTGTAATTGCTAAATAATATTTTGAAAATACCCTATGAAATTATTAACAAAACATAAAAATAAATAATTATTATTATTAGTATTATTTCTATTACAATTGCTCCTCTTCAACACTTGAAGTTGCTGCACGCTTCAAGTTTCAACAAATTCCTCCTGCTTCTGTGACTAGCTGTTTAGATTAAAATTTTCTGCCTTTTTTTTCTGATGAAGGACTCTAACTTATCTACTTTCCACCACAAATCTTTGTGTCATAAATGGTATGATAGACAAACTATCATTTATAAATCATGTTACCTTAGCAAAACAGTCAGACAGGAAATCACAACTCTGCAATGATATATTTTATATATAGTATGCAATTATGAACTTAAATATAGAAGAAAAAAGAGAAAATTTAAGAAAAATAGACATATATGTTCTGTTCAAATGATATAAGTGCAAAATAGATTTAATATACTTTCGCTTCTTACTAGAACTACTAATAAAACAGTCTTCAGCACTTAAGCAAAAAAATTATAATTTAATAAGTATTAAAGATCTTTCGGCTTAATAAAGCCATCATCAGTAATAACACTTTTAAATAAAACAAATTGGAACAAATTAAATTCTTCGAGTACAAGAATGGTTCTTGTATTCGAATAAGTGCTGAAGACTGTTTTATTAGTAGATATAAGTGCAAATATCTTCAATGCATATTGAATTTACCATCTCTTATTAATCAATGATGTATATGCAAAATGCATTTATCAGAGCAGCATATATTGAGAACTCTCTTTATTTGAATATTATTACACTATCATCTTGAAGATATTTCTTAATTCACAGAATTAATGTTTTTACAATGATTTGATTTGTGTGTAAAGCATGAATACTAAAGGAATCAGTTTGAAATGTTCCATTACATTTTGATACACAATTAAGGGCCTTATTCATAAACTTCTCGCTTCACGCCGAAAACTGGTTAATGACGTCATTTAACGCCACTGCGAGAAAGTTGATATTCAAAACTGAAAACTCTCGCTCTTTTGCTTAAATTTCATCTCGCAAACCTACACGTAGAAAAATGGTCTCACATTCTCGCTGTTAAGAAAATGATGGACGTGGTTGGATTCTTAGCAATAGTAGCTGACAGAAGTTTTAGACGCGAAAAAGTTTTTCTAGACAGAAAACAAGCTCTTGACTTTCTGGATGACTTATTTAGAAGGAATTACCAATTACCTAAAGAACTTGTTTTATGTCTCACAGTAGAATTAAAGCACAATAGTTGCATCTATTTTGTTTTATACATAATATTTGTATAAAACATAAAATTCATGGGAAACCAATGTTGATATCAATGAAAATTGTCAGTTTGAAGTTCCACTCTCCACTTTAACTACCACTGATACAAATATGCTGTGCAAAGATCAAATTATTCGATAACATTCTAATAGAAATTAGATTTGCATATTAATGTAATATTTTAAATTAGATGATCATCATTTTAATTGATGATACAATAGTTTTTATTTTGTATATAAGAGTATCTGCATATATCTACAACATAATGCTTATAAAAAGGAATTTTTTACAAGAATATTTCTTTTATACTATTCTTGAAAGGTATATTTTAATATCATTTTTTAAATTGCTATATTTTTTGTTACACAATTCGTATTCATATTTTTTCATTACATTTATAAAAAATTTATTTTAAAAATTTATTAATGCTCTATCAATAAAAATATTGTACAAAATTAATTTTAAAATTGTAATAAAGATGAGAAAAAAGACAATATTGAAATAAAACATTTATGAATATAGAGGTTGTTTATTTTGATATATCTACACATAAACAATAAACAATTTATATATTTAAGTCCATCTCTAATGTGTACACTCTCACCAGCTTATAATTTCAATTTTGCAAATTTAATTTTCAAGCATTTACATTGGTAGTTTTTATAAAATTCGTTCGTATTATTTATATTTTTTAATTCTTTTAAAATTTTTTCTTGCTTCTGGAGATATTCCTTTAGTTTATGAGGTAATTTTTCTGTTGATTTTGGAATATGTTTAGCTCTTTTTGTAATTTCGAGAAAATTATTAAATAAAAACATAAATTAATAAATTTTTTAAATATTTAAAAAGTCATACATTATTATTACAAATTATATGAAAATTATTTTCTTGTTTAGACTATATTAATTTAAATAAATGCAATAAAAATTTTGTATAAGAATTTAAGTATAATATGAAATTTATATAGTTAATGAAGAAAATGGCAGATCACTATTTTTAATTAAAAATATTAATAGTTTAACAAAATTGAAGGAATTATCTGTTTGACTGGATGTTGTTGGAATTTGTTCCAAGCATGTAACCTCACTTGAATTGTTTTCATCCTCTTTCATCTCAATTGGCTTGTTGGGATTAATATTTTCTTCATTAGTAGGTAGATGAACTCCCTTTAAAATATACATTCATTTCTTTTATCTTTAATAATGTATTGATGTAGAAAATAATTCTTACCTCGTTACCGAAGACACATCATAACCAGCCAACAAATCGTATATTGCCAACTGTCCCATCAGATTCAAACTCTCTCTTCTAATTAACTTTGTTTTCAATGGGAAACCACCACCAGTTTCTTGTAAACTTTTATTAATTCTTGAGGCTTTCTTCTTCATTCATATTTTAAGTCTAATAAGTTATATCTTTCATGGTACGAACTTTAAAATTTATGTAATTTCTCAGTCTCTTCCCAAAGTTTTTGTTGTTTGATTATTGCATTATATATTCCATCCAAATGTCCACTCATTAAATCCCTTCTCTAAACCTGCAATTGATGCCTCTAATTTCTCTGATGAATACATCTTATTATTCATTTTATAAAAAATTTATGTAGCACAAAGAATTCGATAACAAATACACATGGAAGCATGTCAACAGTCTAACAATAGATGTGATTGGTTTAAGTTATGTTGTCGTCAATATAACCTCAAACCCATTCATTGCTTCGGGATTACTTTCGACGTCATTAAAATAACATATGGCGAGAACTGGTTTTGAATAGGAAATAATTATGATAGTTCTCGCCCTCTTGCATCGCCTGCTTATTCTTGCTACAGTGTGATGGCGAGAGGCAAGAAGTTTATGAATAAGGCCCTAAATTAATAATGATTAATGATGCTGATGAATTTATCATCATTTAAAATTCTTAGTGATTATTTAAAAAATTAATCCAAATATTACATCTTTATTTTTTAATATTTTACTCATTATGCAGCACATTATGCTACAAACCTTATAGCAATTTTGAAATAATAAAAGCATTCATCATATGTGGAATACAAGAACTGGATATATGAACTCCTCAATTTATTAACATTTGTATTTACAAACGTGAAATTTCATTTTCAAATTTCAGAAAATTTCGAAAAATTGATTTGATAGCAGAATGCCCTAGCAACCAATATAATGTAAAATTATACAGTTAATTAACATATGGCAATATTTCAAGATATCAATGATTACATTAAAAAAAACCCTTCCTTTATAATCAGAACTCTTCATTCAAATCTGTGAAATAAGAAACTTCTAATTAGTTCAATTATAAAATGTAGTACAGTGGATTCCGCTTAATTGGGACACCGGTTAATTGGGACAGCCAAGTAATTGGGACACATCTCAAAGAACGGAAACCAAACTAATAAACTAATACATAATTTAAACGTTTAATTGGGACAACTTTTCACTTAATTGGGATAGTAGTAGAAAAGGAATTTTCAATTTTTGATATATATTAGGAATTTTTCGAAAGTATTGCAACACTATGTACATTAATACTTGTAGTGTCTTTCTTAAAAAATTCCTTATATAAAAATTATAACAACATTTATTGTACCGGTAATTTTTCAGGTTAAACCTTTCTACAAGACAATACGTAATTTTTCAGGTTAAACTTTTCTACAAGACAATACAGACTAACACAATGGATGGATCGTTTCTTATCATCTTATTACATACACATCGTCGACACACTGTCGTGGTCGTTTCTTATCGTCTTATTACCTACATATCGTTGACATACTGTCGCTGCACTAATATAAATATCCATTCTTTAGTAAAATTATAAAAAAATATCATCATTAATAAATAATACATAACAATACTCTATTCGGCAACACTAGCATGATGAGAATCACTTATCTATTGTCTTGAGTCTGGCAAGTGTGCTCTACTTAAGAGTATCGTTATTGTACCAAGCAATATTCATTTACAGTGTCGATTTTATTTAAAATTTTTAAATTTTTGCCCAAGATGTCAAGAAAGGATTTTACATTTTCGAGTAAAATTGCTTTGCTGGATAAAATTAAAAGTCAGCCATTTAATATGAGCCACGGTAGACTCGTTGAAATAAACCAAAATCTACCATAGCGCGTCTCCTACAACAAGAAAATCAACTGCTTGAGTAGTGGGCATTAGAGAGAGAAATTCTGGGAACATCCAAAAGAAAATGTGATGGAAAGGATCCAGAAGTGGAAGAAGCATTAGACCAATGGTTTTCTATAGTTAGCGAGTGAGGCGCCCAGTGTTGAAGAAGAAGTCAGAGGAGATTGGTAAAAACTAATAATTAGGTATCTATTTTAATAAATCATTAAAATAGGTAAATTACTATTTTTTTACCTACAAATTACATATTTTAGAATTTATTACTACTTCAGTTTTTTTACCTATTATTTATTTGCCTACGAATTACATATTTTATTTTAGTTTTTACCCATTTAGTTTACCTACGAATTACATATTTTATTTTAGAATTTATTACTACTTTTGTTTTCCTACATATTCGTATTTTATTTTAGAATTTATTATTACTTCGTTTAATTGTGACAGCCGCGCATTAAAATAGGTAAATTATTATTTTTTACCTATTATTTATTTACCTACGAATTACATATTCTGATTATTATTTTTTTACCTATTATTTATTTACCTACGAATTACATATTTGTTAGAATTTATTATTACTTTGTTTAATTGGGACAGCCGCTTAATTGGGTCAAATGGCTTAGTCCTGACGTGTCCCAATTAAGCGGAATCCATTGTACTACGAAATACAGTAAATAAAATTATTTAGTACTTTTAAAAGCATTATCTGAATTATAAACAAAATTTATAAATTATATTTGTAACTAAAGGAATGTGTGTATTTGCTTACACTATTAAGTGTTTTCATACAATATAAATTCCAGTAAGTGAGATGTAGATGGAATATTGTAATAAAATATATATGTAAAAAACTAAGCATATTTATACCCCTGCTGACTTATGAAAATAAGTATATATTGTCATGGATGGACATTTTTTCAAAAAATTTGTGAATTTCTATATTCATCTGAAATTTTTAGGCTAGAGATAAAATATTTATATTCTGCAGAAAAAAGAACAAATGTTTTTTGAAGTAATATAACATTTTAAGAAATTCTGAAATATTTTGCAGTTTCCTTTATCAGATTAAGCAGATTTATTGTATTTTAATTTTTTATTGGTGATAATGTCTACAAAAGATTACTTTAATATCTCCACAACTGTGCTATCTTCTAGAAAATACAAGTTTTATATAAACAGTAAGAATTGAAGTATGAAAGTGTTGCTGGTTTGCTTTCTCCATAGAAAAAATAAATATAACTTAAAAATTTGTTCTGAGATGGAAGCGCTTGTGTCATATTCTTAGGAACAAGTCTCTCATTATGCATCAAAATGCTAAGCATGTGATAGATAATGGAGTAATTTTTCATTGATTTTGATTTGTTTGTCCATTTTAAAAAGATCTCTAATGAAAAGAAAAATGAAACATGCTAATGTTATATATGGGCACAATTGAGAATGAATTAAAAAAAAATTTTTTTAATTGAAAATTTTAGCAAATCAGTTTGTTCTAAGATATATGTCCAGTTGTATACAAAATCTTCATCAGTGTATTACTATTATAGTGCTTAAGCATAGAAGAAATCTATAAAGTTCAATAATGATGGTGTTCACCAATGTTTAATGTCTAATGCTCAATTGGTGTTCAGCATTAGTGTTAATGTTTAAGTGGAATAAGAAAACTATAGTATTGAAAAGTTTACTAGTTTATTTCAATGTCAAAAGGGTTAATGATCAACAGATAAATTTCAACAAAGAAATTGCAGTTATAGCTCAATAGCTGATGTAAAAAGAAACTAAAAGAATTGGAGTATTTTGGTAATCCAAGTACTAAAATGTTCTTCAATAATAAAAATAAATGAGTTTTACATGATTCACACTGAGAATAAACAAGTTGAAAAGATGAAATATAAAAGTAAATTTATCTTCATTTGAAAATTTATAGAATAGTAATGACAATCTATTATTAATAAATACAACAGTGAAATAAATGGATATAAAATTAACCATATAAATAAATCTGCAAAGAATGAAATTAAAAAACAGGAATATTGAACTATAAGGTCTGTGGTTGGAATTTAATTGGAATATGACTACTAATAAGATTAAGCATAGAGAAGTATATTGAGAAATAATAAGGGTAACTGTAAATAATTAATATGTTCTACATATTTAAATTCAACATTCTATATGCCACCTAGTTATATTTGTATTGTGTAGGTGTGTCATTAACTTTTTTAAGTTTTCTGAATAACTATTTGGACTTTAAGATTTGTTAAACTATTCAAATTTTCAAATAGTGGATGATATTATATAAAAAATATAATAAATTATATATTTATATATTTGTTTCTATTAACTATAATTTATTTATCTATTGTCTTTAACTGTTGTTAATTATTGTTAATTAGATAAATTTAATATTACATGTTATTTTGTTAATTATATTCATTTATTAATGTTACTTATTACTCTCAAGTTATCATTTTATATTCTTACTGTTATATAATCATTAATTTATAAGTTTATCAAGGGTTTAACTGTGTATTGTATAATTGTATAAATAATATCCATAAACTTATTTTATAATAAAATTAGTGTTTTTGTTTCTCCTCTCTGTTCCTCTAGTAACCTACCACACTTCTTGATAGGAACCTTTTCATATTTTCTTCACTCTCCTATATTCTTCTCTCCTCATTCTTCTTTCTTCGTGGGCTCAACCTCACAATATAGTCCTTTCTGCTGAGTAATTCTCTCTGTATACAAAAAAAATCTCTATTTGTACTTCTGATTCTAAAAAGTAAGATTGCTTATGTTAAATTTTTGAATTTGTTGTCTTTATTTATCTTTTGATTAACTTTTATACAAATAGTCCTCGACTTATGATAGAATTGAGTTCCAAAAATTTCAAACTTTGCTGACATAAATCAGAAATGATCAGAAAATCATAAGTGCCCAAAATTTATGGAATTCTCACTATTAATGTTTACTAAGACACTATATATTATTTTGATAAATATAAAGAATGCAAAACTACATGAAACAGACATAAAAAAGGATCTTTTCCATATATCTTATCATTAGGTCAGGGAGTCAAACTCAACTCAATTGTATTGACTAATAGTAGAATTTATCAGTAATGTTGCTCTTGTAAGTACGAGTTGGTCATAAGGCGAGGACTACCTATATATCATATTTCAATTATCTGTAGAAGTTTTTTATAATATATTTTTTAACATAAATATCATAGTAAATAAAAATGCACATGGCATATACCGGGGTTGGCCAAACTTCATATCACTACGAGCCACATAGGAGAATCTCAAATACTCAAGAGCCTCATTTTCTCTCTGGATCAATGAGAACATCATTAGTTTTTTGGGTAATCTTAATTATGATTTAAAAAATTGTTTGTTTCAAATGCATTTATTTCATATAAATGTATACTACTTTTTATAATAGATAAAAAAAATAATATATCTGTAATTTGTTTAATTTAAATAAGTATTTGCTTCATATTTTTACTATTTTGACTTTCATGACATAGAGCCACATTGAAGGTACCAAAGAACCGCATGTGGCTTGCGAGCCATGGTTTGGCCACCCCCTGGCATATACCATTATATGTGGAGATTAAATTTTGATAAATATAAGCTAACTTTTCAGAATTAAAAAAAAACTGTGCAGATTCCTAAAAACAGCCTTCAGTAGGTTAAAACTTATTGAACACAAATAAACAATAAAATCTACAACTCCATGATATTTTTGGCTTGTCCAGCTCTCTTCATTTGACAGAAAACTAATATAAATCAAGAACAAGATATAAGTGCATTATAACAAAATTAAATTTTTATAAATATTAAATTTCTGAGGTATTTATTTCCCCATGCTTAATGTCAATTGTATTTTTAATGCAAATTTTTTTTATAACTAAATGTTTTTCAAAATATTGTTGACTTTAAATAAAAGAATTAAAATAAATTTCATGCTGTGTGGTGGCCATTACTACAAAGATCTTGATGGCCACTATTATAAGTTGAATTTTTATTGTAAACAATTATCATCATAAGTACAAATTGTCATAAGTCAGATCGTTATAAATTGGAGGCCCTTCCTATATGAAAATCTTACAAGAATTTGAAAATTTTTAAAAATGTCTTATTTTGATAATTGCTTTATAATTACTTGATTTTTCCCAATTAAAAATTATTAAATAAAAACTTCATGAATAATTTTATTATAGTGAGTTATTTTTCACTATAATATAGGAAATCTCTCTAATTTAAGTTAAAAAGAGCATAATTTTATCTATAAGCAATTCTTTCAAAATGTTGTAAAATGCCAGAGATTAGTTATTTAAATTGTTTTGGTTTATTTATTGAAATAATTTTAAAATATTATTAATTTTTAATTCTTATATGAATTTTAAGAATCATTGCAATGTTAGTTTTGCATTTTAAAAAATTACATTTTTTTCTCAGGCATAAATTCAAATAATAAGCCTAAAGACAAAACCACAATGCACAAAAGCCCCTGCAAAGAAAATTTCATGTAAAAAAAATCCGTTTGTACTAAATCTCATTAGACAAAAATATGTGTCATTATTATAATTGTTTCATAACTTTTAATCAGTATTTATTTATTAAAAAAAATGAAACATAAGCTTATTTAATATATATAGTATGAATGAAGTGGCCAATAGAATGTACTATGTAAATAGTGCAGTGATGGTTTTTTTATTCCACTTTCTGCTAGCTTATCTGATATAGTTTTATATTATATGGATATGAAATTGAGTGAAAAACTTTAGAAATTTTCTGAATTTGACTCTGACCTCATTTAGAATTTTAATAAATAATAATAACAATTTATTTTTAGTTTATTAATTATTAGCATTGGATTTTTATCATCTCTGCATATAGTGCAGAGATGATAAAAATCCAATGGTTAATAGTTGGCATAAAATAAAAAAATAATTGAGCATAATTTTGTCGCATGTTGTATGTATTTTAAAAGTGGAGTAGATTAAAGTTCAAAAAATGTTAACTCTTTGTTTTTTACTGACTGGTATAACTCATCAAACTTAAGTGGAAACTATATTTCCTGGTATACTTCATCAAAACTTTAGAAACCAATATTTTCATTTTATATTATTTATTAAGAAAAAGATTTTAATTTTTGCTTAGTTTTTCATCTTTTCTAATGATGATGATAAAATGGCTTTAAATTCAGTATTTCTATAAATTTTTTATTAATCTTTTGATTCTAATTTTATTCCTTGAGGGCCTTTTACATATATAGACATCGTGATCTAATTATGCTTGTATGCCTGTGAGAATCCGCAACATGGCACTGTTGTCGATATTATGTAATTGTCAGCCTGACACCAGGAGAAGTTTTAAGTGATTCTCCAACACCTGTATGGCATTGAATTGTCAGAATGTCAGAATTAGCGAGCGCGTTATTTAGTTATTTAGCGGACGCGAGTAAGTGCACACGGGGTCCGGGTTGAAGGAAGAAAGAGTATGCAGCATATATATGTATTTATTTACAAAAGATTAACAATTATTAATAAAGTAATTACAAAATAAACATATATCTATGTAGAGAAAGAAATCAAGGAAACGAATATTGTATTTCATGTAAGAGCCTGACTAATGCTAATGAAGTGTTAGTTGCATATGTAAGTGAGCAAATGGGTTGACTATCTTGCTCCTCTGGTGCTATATACCTGGATGAGACTTGGATGGATGAGTCGGAACTCCTTCGGAGAGGTAAATCTCCCACTCTCCGGCTAAGCTATGTTCAGTAGGTAATCCTTAGTACTCATCATCGAGTCACTTCATCCCTTCTCCTTTTATCTGTTGTCAGGGGAGAGTTATGAGTCAATCTCTGACATCATTTTGATGTTGAAATGTTAGCTTTTTGCAGGGAAAGTTCCTTTTTCTCCGTCCGACATGTTTGCTTTACTTCCTCGTCCAGGCGGTTTTCAACCCTTTTGTTTATAATAAAATGACGACAGTCGGGGTAGAAAGGAAGCTAACTGTCGTTTCATTGATTTTGACATTGATAAAAATTATGCAAAGTTTGATAAAATTGTGAAGCCCGCAAGAGGCTTGCAGGCCCGATCTATGTAGAGAAAGAAATTAAGGAAATGAATATTGTATTGCATGTAAGAGCCTGACTAATGTTAATGAAGTGTTAGTTGCAAACAGGTTGAGTATCTATATTGCTCCTTTGGGCACTACATACCTGGATATTGGACAAGTCGGAACATACTCCTTCGGAGAGGTCAAATTCCGTACTCTCCGGGTGCTATCTGCACTTATCGTTCTTGTCGGTGAACTCGTCATTGAGTTAGGCCATCCCCTCTCCTTTTATCTGTTGTCAGGAGGAGCGACATGAGTCAATCGTTGACATCATCTCGATGTTGAAATGTTAGCAGAGAGTTCCTTGTTCTCCATCGGACTTTAAATTATTTTTCTTCCTTGTCCAGGCAGTTTTCAACCTGTTTGTTTATATTAAAATAACGGCAGTTGGGGTAGAAAGGAAGCTAACTGTCGTTTCATTGATTTCAACATTGATAAAAATTATACAAAGTTTGATAAAATTATTAAGTTTAAATGATACAATAGTTGACAAAATAATATTATAAGTCGGTTAACATAACTAACTATACAATTCTTACAATTATAATAAAATCGAGTGACATAATTATTATAAAAATATATATGATAATTATAAAAGAAATATTAAAATATGGTGGCTCCTCTGGGACATCACAATGCCAATGAAGTCAATTGATGTCAAAACAAAGTGATAAAAAAAAGAATTAAACAAAATTTAATTCTGTTTTTAAAATCCAGCTCTTGTGAATTGGATTTTTTGTGTTGCTTAAGTAAAAATATCCACTTTTGATGGTGGTTCCTAAATTTTTTTCAGTCGTCAAAATATTTTTTTAAATTATGTGTTGTAATGTTTATATATTGTAATTTTAATATAAGATATAGGAAAATCCACAGCATGAAATAGCTTCTAATCTAACTACTTTTATTTTTGAAATTTGTGCCTAAAAAATCCAACATTCCATTCTTTTATCATTTTTCTTACACCTCCTCAAGTTATTTTTTAAAGGCAAACAAAGTGATAAAAAAAAGAATTAAACAAAATTTAATTGTGATTTTATTAATTCAGCTATTGCAAATTGGATTTTTTATGTTGTTGAAAATATCCAGATGGTTCTTACATGTGTAACCAATCATTGTTTATAATTGATCCACTTGATAGAATTTGGATTTTTTCATTGCATCTTGTCAATTTTTTGGTCCATTATAACAAGTAATTCTAAATTTTGGATGAAATAAATGATATTTTTGAAATTGTAAGTAAAATTTGAATTTTTCATACAATGAGCTATAAATACTGAAAACTGAAAAAATATGGTAGATAATAAGAAAGTATTGAGTAATTCTGTTAAAATAAACTAATTGTTAATTTATATATTAATTGTTTATTTTTTGTTTCAATTTCATTGAAATATAGGAGAAAATTGCTAAAAGCAAAGTGCAATACCCTGTGGCCATTTGAATGGGTGTGGTATTTTTATTGCTTTACAGTAGCCATTCATTTCCTGAGAAATTGCAGCCAAGGCTATTTTACTTCATGCCATGTGGTATTAGGTGGGTTTTTACACTAAACTACCTGTTCAATTAGAGCAACATAAACAATATTACAGCTGGTTGTTTGAGATGAAATCATTTATACATATGTTAGGATTTTTTGATATAAAAATATATAAATTTATAAAACTATTACTGAAAATTGTACAAGTGATGTAAGAACAAGTTAATAAATATGAAATATTAATAAAAATACTATTTCATTGAATTTATCTAATTTTTTTAATAATTATATAATGTAACTTCATTCAACAAAATTTATGTAATTCTTGGTTTTTTATAAATAATTTCTGAAAATTTTGATAAAATTTTTTCATTCATGACTTGCTTTGTTCAGAGAAGATATGGCTATTTAAAAATATTTGCAAGCAAGCTAAGATTTCATATAAAAAAATTGTTTTTTCTGTCATTTCATAAAGAAATATATGAAAAGTTGTAAAAGAAATAAAACTCCAAAAAAATACTTATAAAGTTAGAGAGAGGTGAAATACTCTATAAAATTTGAAAATTTCAAAAGATTTCATCAAAAATTGAATAAAATATCACAATTTTAGTTTTTTGCATATTAACCAGATGAGGTCTGCGATATATTTCAAAATAAACCTATTTAATATGCAAAAAATTAATATTGTGAAATCTCAATTAATTTTTATTGAAATCTTTTGAAATTATTACAGTTATGTTTTTTATTTTCATTCTAACGATGCAAATTTTTTGAAATTTTATTTTTTTCACAAAATTTCGTTCTTTATATGAGATTGAAGAAAACATGACTTTTTGTATGAAATCTTAGCCATCCAAGAAAATATTTCTTATTTTTGGATAGCAGCAAGCCTTATGAATAAAATAAGCTATGAATGAAGAAAATTGGATCATATTTTAAAAAATTATAGACAAAAAATGAAGTATTATGCAAACTTTTATTAATTATATCATATAATTAGTCAAAAAGTAACATAAATTGATTAAAATATTGTCATTTTTATTAATAAAATATATTTATTGGTATGCTTTTCTTTCATATCAATAATTTTTATTTTTTATAAATTTTTGAATTTATATCAAAGATTCAGCATAAATTGTCCCCTCATACATAAACAGCTATAATATTGTCTACTTTAATTGGCCTGCAGTTGCTTTGTTGACATACTATATCCAGTACTGCATACAGCATAGTAAAGTAGACTTAGCCATGCTTTCCCGTGAAACAATTGGCCATCATAAAACAATAAAAGTGCCATTCTCCTTTAAATAGACTGAAGGAGTATACATTAGAATTTTTTTATATTTTACTTAATTATCAGTAAAAATAAAGCAATAAATAAGTAATATTCTTTCTTATTTCCTCATTTTAACAGAATTAATCAAAATTTTTGTATTATTCAGAATATTTTTTCAGTTTTATGAATTTTAGAACTCATCATATGAAAATTTTATTTTTTACTTAAAATTTCAAAAATAAAATTGTTATTGCTAAACCAAAATAAGATTAACAAAATAAAATAGAATGCAAAATTGATAAGATTTGATAAAAAATAATTCAAATTCTACTAATACAATCCATTCAAATTTTCTATCTTCAAAATGTAATTTAAAAAAATTTTGGCAATTGAAAATTTAGGAATCTTCATCAAGAGACCTATATTTTCAACCAATAAGTGCAAAAAACCAATTTGTAATAAGTATATCAGGATTGAATTTTTTTAACTGTTTTATTATTATTTTTTGTTCCATTTCCATGATATCTCTATACGTCAATGGACTCAATAGGTTAATTAGGCTTAATTTTAATTACTGCATATGATTACAGCCAGAAATTGACATGTATTAAACTTAATTTTAATTATTGCATGTGATTACTGCCAGAAATTGACATATGTAGCATTCAAGGGGTTAATCTGAATCATTTACTTCATTTGTCAACTTTGGATCACCAGAACTTCCCAAACCTTTTGTCCTATCATATTCGGAATCTTCTCCTTAGTTTACGTTTAATTTTTTGTTCACCTATTTTGAACCAATAATTTATAATTTGGGAAAAATTTGTCCCCTTATAAATAAATAATATATTTTTGATGGTTTTTGACACACAAAATTCGATAAATTAGTTTTATTTTAAAATTTAAAAGTTTTAGTTTATCAGAAATGAATCAACCAAAAGCACAAGTCCCATGACAGAGCTTGGCAATGATCTCAGCTAGTTTCCAGTAAGCTTAAGCATTTGTAGTTGCATTTTGATGATTGATGTGGAAGTTGGTGTCCTAGATTATGGTGGGAAATAATCAGCTGATGCTATTATCAGATGGTTGCTTATTTACATAAGTTATTATTTTAATTTTTTGTTTTATTTAAAATATAAGCAATATTTGCATTATCTGTAATTGAAACAACTAAATAGTAGACCAAGGGATGAAAAAAGTATTGACAGAAAGTACCATCTAAGATCAAGAACTTGACCTCAGACTATGTGATAGCCTCATTGGTTAAATTAAAGGAGAGACATGAAACCCATCTTCTTGTTTCAAAAATGCTAATATAACTTTAATTTTGAAAAAATAATTAACAATAATGACTTAAAATTAATAAATAAACAGAAATAATTTAACATCTTCCATTTTTAAAAGGAAATGGCATGAAATCTGATCAAAATAGCAAAATGTGATAATTCAGTGAGACTTTGTGCTATTATTATTGTAGGAAAGGGGGCTTTCCACAGCCCTAGCACTGCAACTACCATGGTCTATTGTGTACCCCAACAGGATCATCCCATAAGAAGTCCTGTCTTAATCACAAAAGACAGTATCTTCTTCAATGGGACTGTAAAAAGATCTTCTGGTGCAGGAAAGTGCATCCCTAGAAGATCATATCTTAGCCCTGAAAGGTCCACACATTCATATAAAATGTGAAGAGGAGTTTCATCTCCTTCTTGACATCCTCTACAATTGGGACTGTTAACAGTCCCAATTAAGTGAAGACACCTTCTAAGATGATAGTGCCCTGTCAGGAGACCTGTTATAATCCTAGCTTCATTTTTATTCAATGCAAGCAATTCTTTAGTTCTCTGTACAGAAGGACCTAAAATGAGAGTTTGCTTGCCTTAGTCTAGAAGTAGATCTCCAGTAAGTGAGGTGCTGAGCTGTCAACTAGTCCTTGACAATCCACCCAATGCATCAGATCTGATGCCCTGGGCAAATTCAAGTCCAATAAAAGGATGAGAAGCCCCTTCCTTGGCCAGCTTATCAGCATCCTCATTGCCCTCAATCCCTTTGTGCCCTGTCACCCAAACAAGTTGCACTCTGTTCCTGGTGACCAGTTCCTCAATGAGGAGACTACAATTCCATACAAGATTAGAAGTAAAGCAGGAACTATCAAGTGCTTTTAATGCAGCTTGACTATTGTTTTTCCCAGGGATATGTTAATAAATAAATTTATATCCTATCTTTATAGGATATAAATGTATTTATTAACATATCCCTTACAAGATTGATTTTAACACATGCAGAAATAGCATATATTTCTGCCTGAAAGACAGTGGTAAATCATCTGAGGGATAATAATAAGACATTCTTATTCCTCACAGTAAAACCCTCCCCCAAACACCAGTAGTGGTTTTAGAAACATCTGTAAACCAGATCAATCCACCCTTTTGATACTTCACCCAAATTCCCCTCTCCAGCCCTACAAACTAGGAAAAACAACCGTGAAAGGCCTGAAGAAGTTAAATCTGGGCACATGTAATCCTTAACTATCTCAAGAATGTGACTGTGTAACTTGTCCCACTCAAAAGATGAGTGCTTCACTTTGTAGGTCCAAGAGATTCTTCTCCCACAAGAATGGAACCTATAATAATCCTCCCAGGCACTCGCCTCACCATACAAATGCAAGGGGGGAATGCCCAAGAGGACTTCAAGAGTTGCAGTAGGAGCAGTCTTCATAGCTCCTGTGATACTCAGACAGGCCAACCTTTGAATTTTTTCGAGTTCAGTCCTGCAGGTCTTAAGCAAAACTCTTTGCCATCAAATAATAGCAGATGGTATTTTGCCTGTGTTTTTATAACAAGGCATTGACATCTTGGCATCTCCTTTATGCTGTGTCTTTAGGGTCTGTTTGGCTTTTGGCTATATTCCATGGTCCTGGAGGCAGGTAAGGGTTTCTTTTATACCTAAGACTGGGCATAGTTCTTATACCGAGACTAAATCCTATTGTCCAATCAGCCTGACGTTATTCTTATTGAAGATGATGGAAAGGCTGGTGGATAGATTTGTTATGGATAGGGCTTTAATAAAGACTCTTCTTCATCAGTAATAGTGGGTCTCACAACCATGATGTATATCCGGTATAGCAACCCAGGTTTAAGTTCCTAAGTCTTACTCAAGATGACTCTATAAGCCCATAGGATTGTACAGGCTTTCCCAACAATGAAATCTACATGTGGCTTTCAAGTCAATCCTTTGTTTAACATGACCCCAAGGTATTTGGCTTAAGAGTAGTAAACTATAACTTTTTGCCGAAGAGTGATGGTTCAATAAGTCCCATCAGTTGTCGTCTTTGTGTAAAAGGGATATTACAGTCTTTGCTGGATTAACAGTCAATCCAACCTTACCACATCACTTGGAAACTGTATTGACAGTTGTCTGAAGCACCTGTAATAATTTTCATTCCTGAGTTGTGCTTAAGGAATTATTCATTGTATGAAAGCTTATCTAATCTTTTATCAATAATGATGGCAAAAAATAAAAATTCTTTAATATTTGTATGGCATTAATTTCTTTATTATTATAGTTTGTTTGATTTTAAAGATTATGTTTTCATTTCCTTAAATAAATAAAACTTTCTTAATCATAAACTATTCATTTTTGATTGGCTTTATTTAATTTTAGTATGGTCAATCTGCATTATCAAGAATGGAACTCTGATTTTAACATTGTCTATAAGAAATTGAATCTTAGTTTATGAGTTCTTAATCAGTTTCCTTCAGGAATGAGTTAACTTGTAAAGGCAGGAATTACTTGTATGTATTTCCTTGAATATTTCATGCATTTAATTATGTATTTTATAAAATTTGTTCTATTAATTAGCAAATACTATTAGGTTGATATTTGAAGTATCTTACTATTATGTTGAATCGTAATATGATTAGTCTTAGATTTTTCTTTAATTTAAATAAAAATAACTGATAATTGTTCCTATTTTTATTTACCAGTAATTCTTTATCTGCTGCATTATGAATTTCAAATTGCTGTGCTAATTCTTCATAAATTTTAAATTATTGCAGAGGAGGCATTTTTTCATCATAGTATTATATATTATTAGATCCCTCATACTGTGTAGATTCAGAATATTTTAATCTAATCTATCTGATTATACATTATATGGGATTGAAAAATTGCCAAAAGTCATTGTTTATTTTTCTACGAAAAACTATGAAAATAAAATTCTGATAAAACTTGGAATACAAAGAAATTGGCAAAATTGTTAAATAAAAAATTTCATCTGATATGTCTAAGGCTACCCTAAAAATTTCATAAGTATACATTAGTTATTTTGGCCCTGCAACATCTCATTATCAGACCAAGCTGATAAAGCACTTGCCTTTTTTACATTACTTCTGCTAACTTTATACTTCAAAATGAAAATAATCTCCAATTAATTACAAAATTATACTTAAAACAAACATATAAAAGCTAAAATAAGTTAAGCATCAATAATCTATATAAAAATCATTCATTTTATTGCAATTTTAAATAATTGTATTGTTCTAGATTCTGCCATGTTATGACATAGAGTAATTTCTGATGTTTTATGTAAACAAAGCAAAATAAACCACTGATGTCTAACCCCTGCAGTGATTGGACAGAGTAACAATGACATTATGACATACATGGTATTTGTAAGAGAGTATCCAAGGATGTGAATGGATGTCCATCATGTTATTCATTTCCCCCAAAATTCTGCCTCACCTAATGATCTGAAGTAATATAACCCTTAAAAATTTTGTAGCCAAAATAAAAGAGTCCTAAACTTTTTCTAAAGGATGCATAACATGTACATTAATCTTTTCCTTGCTTTGAATCATTCACCTTTTGTTTAGGTTACAAAATTTTGATAAAAAAAATGCATGAACTTGTGAGTAAATAAGTCAATAATAAAGACATATATGTTGTTTTTCTAATGAGATTTTGTACACATGGTCTTTAATACTTATTTTGTCTGCATTAAATTGTTATCTTGGGTTTTTGCGAATTGCAGTTTTGTCTTTGGAGTTTTCTCATTTGAGTTTTCTAGCCACATGCATTTTTTTATATACTATATTACTTAAATTAAATGTGTTTAACTGAAAAATTACTTAAATAATAATAATTTTTATATTTTCAATAGACATATGTTGCCAATATTTTGATAGCAGTAAATCCTTATTATGAAATAAAGGATTTATATTCAAGGTCAAAGATTGAACAATATCAAGGAAAGTCATTAGGTGTTCTTCCACCTCATGTTTTTGCTATTGGTAAAGTATATTCTAATGAATGTAATAATTAAAATAATTTTATAAATTAAAATTAGAGATAGGAAATTCAATTTTAACATATATACCTAATTCTGTTTTTACACGATAGATATATTCCCGAAGAATATGTGTAAAAAAAGTTTGTGTAAAAAAATATATTGCATCTATGGAAAAATAGAAGATTGGTTCCAGTCCTAAGAAATCAGCAAAAATAATACAATAAACCTGAGTTTTCATGTTAGAATCTTAAGCATTTTATTTCATAAAGATTGCACATGTATCATACAAAGTAAATTAATCATTTGAAAAGGAAAAAAAACATGTCACTAATTCATGAACACAAAAATTAGGCAAAATAATAGTTACACATAAAAAGATTTTATTCGTTGTCACTTTATAACAATGATGCTATCACATCACATAATAATCCAAGATGGCTACTGTTGAAAGTAAACAGCATCATTAGTCTGATAATTCAAAATAATTTTAAATCCAGCTGGCTCTCTGTTGTGTATAACTGGCACTGCCCACAGGGCAAACCACAAGCTAGTGAGTGATTGTTGTGTTGGTATTTCTCTGTTTTGTGCTTGTCTAGGGTCATATATATTCACATATAATTTCAATATAAAATAACTAATCACTTTAGTTTTAATGAATTTAAGATATAAATTATCTAGAAAATGGTGTCCTCACAAACGTGTTAAGCGCTTTTTTTTAATATATATTTGGACAGGTCCCGCATTTCAATATAAAATAACTAATCACTTTAGTTTTAATGAATTTAAGATATAAATTATCTATTTTAAATTATTTTATACATTTTTTTAATTTGCATATTTAATTCCATCATTTCAAATGTAAAGAAATTAAACACAAAATATTAATGAAATTTTTTTGATTAAAATTATTTGAATGAATCAAGACTTCCCACAGTCTTTCTACTGTAGAGAAGAGACGTCGTGTAAAACGACGACGTCATGTGGTCGTCATACACCACGTGGCATCCGGTTAAATTTTACCATTACTCTAGTACATCTTGGGTCAGATGGCCGCGTGGTAAAGCTTTGGCTTACCATCCTGCAGGATCCGGGTTGCGACGTCGCGTCGGGTAAAATGACGACGTCATCTAGTCGTCATACACCACGTGACATCCGTTAAATTTTACCATTACTCTAGTACACCTTGGTTCGGATGGCCGAGTGGTAAAGCTTTGGCTTACCATCCTGGAGGATCCGGGTTCAAATCCGGGTCACACACATCCAGTTTTTCAGGAGGAGTCCTGGCTTCATTGAACCCCATCCTTCAACCATCCGGTTGACCCCATTACGGGTGCTGGCCAGCCTATGATGGGCGCTATAAATGGCCACCACCAGATACAAAATATCCCATGAGGATATGGCGGCATAATTACTAACCTCACCTTGTGTTATGCCGCTTTCCAGTCAAAGACTGCTATGCAGCAGAACTATTCTGGAAGACAATAAGATCTGCTCAAATTTATTGATCTGCAATGGAATTAATAGGAAAGTGAACAGAATGAGGATTGACGATCAATCCCAGCATCCTTAAAAATTGGAAGAATAAAGAAATGATAATTTCTCATTATCCTATTGAACTGTTAATCTAATTCTTGTTGTCTAGGAAGAAGATTCACGTGATTATTAGCCTGGCATCCAGGGAAAAATTTTGAGTAAGACATATATAATAAACATAAATTCTTAAGTTTCTCCCCAAATATATTACTAAATTTTAATACAGTATATAAAATTTTTAAAGTAGAAAAATATGGAATAATGATACATCGTTGAAATTAAAAGTTTGTAATCTGGAATGTCTTTTACAATTTAAAATATAAATAATGCACTGATATATTAAAAACTTTTAACACACAATATCGACAAGTTTAATTTGAAATCTAAATGTCTTTTACAATTAAAAATATAAATAATGCACTGATATATTAAAAACTTTTAACACACAATATCGACAAGTTTATTTTTTCATTTATTAAAAAATATTTTAAAATAAAGAAAATTATATTAAATACGAACAATTAGTTAAAATTACATATTTGTAAATAAAATTCCACATTCGTTAGCACGAATGCTCGTAGTTAGAGGAGGGCTTGTATATTTAATTTGATCTGGAGATTAACTGATCAATTTGAAATCACTTTCAATGGCACAATCAATTTGAAACATTTCATAAAAATTTATCAAATAATTAAAACGATATAAGAGATTATCCGAAAGAGTTGAATATTCGCCATTATTAAATATTAGAGTTAAGAGTTACATTATCAAAATTATTACTAATATAAAAATATTGTTACAGAATTTCATAATTAATTGAATAATCACGAATGGATGATGTAGAATAACAGCTTGACGATCCTATAATGATCACTGCCAACTTCATTTTGATAAATAGATTAGAAATTATTAATAAAAATAAGAGAAAATATTTATTATACTAAAGAAATTAAATAAATATAATCATTAATGGTCTTTCAGGAAAACTGTCTTTTTTAAATCACAGAAATTAGAAAACTGACAAAATCAAAAATGAATTTGAGTCCTTTTGAAAAATTAAGAAATTACTATCATAATCATTTGGAATGCAAATTTCAAAATAATTTTTTACTATTTTTTAAAAAAATTATAGTTTGCATTATTTTATAATAATTGAAGTTTATCAAAATTAATACTGAAGAAATAATGACAAAGTTTACAAATGAATTGTTGGATTTATTCAATAACAACAAAATTTCCACGTGTTGTTCGAGCATTTTCTGATACAACTTTTCCATATTTGTATAAATATATATATATATGAACATTGATAACTATTATAAAAAAAAATGTTTATATATATAGTAAAGTGGAGCAGAGCCATCAACTAAGATTTGACAAGATGTAAATCTATCCCGGTAAGTTATATATGCATAAACTGTGCATGAATGCTTCTATTTATTATATTACTTTTTACATCAGTTCTCAAACAGATGAAATATGTATAAATTTTCAATATAAATATTGAAAATTTATTTTAAAAACATAATAAATAAATACTCTTGCCCTACCAAGGGCATCAGGTTATCTGATTATTGAATAGTGCTCCTTATTAAGAGAGCCAAGTTAATGAGAACCTATAAATGTTCGTACTTTACTCAACATTTTTTCAGGTAAAAAATACTTTCTAGATATTCACTATGAGAAAGTTTGACGCTGTTTTTTAAAATAACATCAGGGAACTCAAAAACTTACTTTACATCATATTGAATATGGTATTATTCAGCGCCTACACAAAATATGTCCTCAATACAATCACCATCATACGATTAAATTTCATGCTACAGCTATTAACTGTCACTATCATCAAAAATATTACTGTTTAATACCCTTACATTACCATGTATTTTATTCTACTCTACTATATATATTGTATAGTAAGTCGGAGAAATATGGCAACATTTTCTTTCAAAAACATTTGCTTTGATTAGTTGGATATCACATAAATATTCCTTTATCATTAATGAAATGATATTTTATATTGTAAATATATTTGTGGGAATATATCAAAGAAAGAAGAGGGGGTATGACAAACAATGCGTGAAATGCAGTTAGAAATGTAATCAGAAGGAGAATTTTCAGAAATGTCAGAAAGATATAAGTGTTGCTAAACATGAATAATATTCCCAAAATATTCGATAAAGAACTTTGAAATATAGGAAAAGAAATACGATATAGCGCATCCTTTAATTTCTCCTTTGGCGTTTTATAGGATGACATAAGAAAAGCGTAAGAAATATGGATTGGATAATTGACACAAAACCCTACGCATAAGATCAAACTCAATAGAGAGAAAATATCCAGATTGACATTCATGATAGTCATGTACCCTATGGTTTCTATCACGGTGGAAACTACAGATAATGCTACAACTAATGCGCAAAGTAAGTTTGGAATAACGCTGAAAAAAACGATTCCTATTAAAATGCTCATGATCCAAAACAATTGATAAACTATATTTTCGATGATAATTCCTTGTTCTATTATATCTGAAAATGCACAATGGATCAGAACAGGTAATGGTGATTCCTCCGCCATTTTCCAGAATTCGCTTAAGGTTTCTACTTCTAATTTTCTGGTTGATACACGTTTGGTAAGGACAAAAAATCGACTGCGTATAATATCGGATCCGTCATCACTAAATACGACATCTTTAGAAAACTGTTCGGCAGCTTTAAATCTCAGAAACACATCACGCAATCCATGGACGAAATCGTTTTTGTTAGACATGTTGTATCCATTTAACGAAAATTTGGCAACTGGATGTGTTTGAAATTCTTTATAAAATTTCAACCACGATATTGTAAAACGAGATTCGGCCACGTGAGGATGAGATTCAAATTTTTTGATCAGTTCTTCGATTGATTTTTGCACATTGGCATCGGAATAATCTAATGTTTTGTTAACGATTATATGAAGTGGAAACGAATACTCAGTGAAATATTTATAGAATAGGCGAAAATTTTCAGAAACCTCTGAATCACGAGGATAAAAATTTTGCAAATTCAAACCATGCCTTAGCGATAAAATTCCCCAAATTCCAAATCCCAAATTAATAAAATACATAACTAAGATAATTATCTTCGTAAGTGAACTGCTGTGAATCTTTTCTAATTTATCTCTGAAAGTACTCATGAAGAATTCTTCCTGATTGTCATTAGAATACGAATCATCGGATGCTAAAAAATATAAAATCACAAATATTAATACATTATTATAATTCAATATGTATATTAACATATATTATGAGAATATAGCAATTTGTAAAAATTTTCCGAAAGTATAGTGTGCTTTATCCTAATTATATCTCCTTTATATAACTTTTCCAAATAATTAATAGAAGCTGATTAAAATTCGTTAGGGATGTTCTATCATTAAATTCATCATAATGCTATATATTTTAATCTTGCAACAGCTTAAAAATGGAGGATGTTTAAATTTATGAAGTTCTTTCTAATAATATTTTATCTGGTCAGGCGATGGATGCAGAGTATCTGAAGATCCGAATATAATTCCCGGATTCCACACTTTCGAAAGAGTTTTCAGTAGGGGTCCCGAATGATTGAACCCTATCCATTATTTGGCAGCTTCTACCATAGGCAAGGATATCCGTGATAGGCACTTGAATAGCCCCTATACTTAATATCTGACAATAATGGAACACAATGTAAAACTTAGAAAGAAGAATTTACTTTCAATAACTGCAGATTATCTCATGGCGGAAATTGGTATGATGGTGCAAATTTGATTCTGATATATAATTTTGAAACACTACACCATGTTTATAAAGACTGAAAACAATTTGTTTCCTTTACACAATATCTATATATGATTAAACCTGTGGAATAAGTCTTTCTTACAATCAAATTTCATTTAAGAAATATACTTTCTGAAAAAAAGATAACATGGATTCGCATGAAATTTTAATTGAAAAACATTGTCTCAATGATTTCAAATTATTATATTATTAAAATCATGAAAAAATGATGGTGACTGCAATGTTAATAAGTGTTTCAAATTCATATATCAGAAATTAGCCATCAGAATCAAATTTGCATCATCGTAAAAATTTCTACTAAGAGATAATTTCCTGTAGTTATCGAAAATAAGTTATTCCTCCTGAATTTTACATTGTTTTTCATTTTTATCAGATATTAAGTAGAGGGGTCGTTCAAGGGCCCACACTCATATCCACAGTAAGAAGCTGTCAAATGATTAATTTCGTTCAACGAGTCCCCTACTGAAAAAACTTTTAAAGGTGTGGGATTCGGGAATTATATCCGATTCTTGAGATAGTAAGCCAGCGTTATACAAGTATCCATCCGGCCAATCAGATCAAATATTATTAGAAAGAACCTCTTAAATTTAAATATCCGACATTTTTAAATGGTTGCAGATACAGCATCATGATGAATTTAATAGTAAAACATCCATAACACTGTTCTACTATTAAATTCATCATGATGACATGTGATGAATTTTTTCAGATTCTGTTAATAAATTTGAAAAGTTACTAACAGAAACATAGAATAGCAGATAGATTTGATTGTGAAAATTGGTGAAAAAATCAGTGTATTCATATACAAATATATGAATATACACGTTATTAACTAAACAAGACTATTTTTTAAGTAGTTTTAAAATATCTTTGATAGTTTCATATTGCTATAATATTTTTTCAATATTAGTCATCTTGTTAATGAATCACGTCTATTAAACTCAAAATTAAGCAGGTCTATATTAATTAATAAAGAATCATCTCTTAAATTTAAAATTTTCACGATGACATAAAATATCTTTTACGACGAAATAATTTCCTAATTTTAAATAAAATGCTTGTAACGTATGGCATAACTGATGTTTATATATAGATACAACATTTACTTACAACATGAACGAAATGTAAACGGATGTAAAACTTTTTCTTCTCTGTATCCACTTAATGCCATGCATCCTCCGAAAAATGTTATTTGAAAGAAGAAAGTGAAGAACATGCAGGTTGCAGAATAATAACAAAATAGTCTAACGATTGGAAATGAAGCCATCATTCCGATGCAATAAGAAAGAAAGTTGGTTAAAGAGGTTAAAGCAATCGAAATCCCTGCTTCGGAATACGTATCAGCCATTCTTTTTTCTACATTATCCTGAGGATTAGTGATTCTCCAACTTGCAATGAGTACATAAGCGTCATCTATCTCAGTTACTGTAACAAATCACAAATTATGACTAAATATGGAATTTATTTATTAAAGAAAAGAATACTACACTTACCTAAAACTAAAAATGGAATGTATATATTGCAATATGTATTCTCCACGCCAATTATTCTTAATAATCCAAAAGAAGTGACAATTGCTAATGCAGCCGATGCCACAGCTGCTATACCTAACCATGGTTTACTTCTTATCAAATTTGTGCTCATACTAGTTAACATCGAAAAAATACATGAAAATGCTATTACTGCAGGTATCATTGGTATTAATTTTTCTACAAAGTGTTTAGTATACTGTTCTATTGACCAGAAACTGATCGGTATAACTTTGACAAATTTAAAATGGTGTTTCTTTATTCTATTCATAACTCTATCAGACCATTGTTTAATGTATTCTTTTCTCTCCTCATCATTATCTTGAAAAATGTAACTGAGTTTAATAGCTTTCACTGTATTCACATAATCATTGCCATCTGTGGTAACCCCTCCTAAATTTATACAAAAAATTTGGTAGGAATATGTAAGGCGATTGATGTCCACAGGATATTTGAATTTATATTTTTTATCTAACACCTCATCTATATTTTCAGTTATATCGATAATTGGATTTTTGAAACATTTTCCTTTCATAATTGCGCATAAATCTGTATAATCTATTGTTCTATTGTTACTAGTCTTAAAAGTGGTATTTCTTATTATTTGGTCGGCCAATCTTATCTCTAAAAGAGTTTCTTTATCCAACATGTTTCCTCCTCCTTTTTTCAACGAAAATATAATCATGGAATTTGGCATTTGGGAAAATCTTATTTCGTCAGTATTGAGAGAGCTGTTCCAATCATTTTCGAGCATATTCTTAATAGCAAAAACTTTTCCATTATCTGGCATTATAACACTAAAGAGATCTCTGTCTATTGATATATTCAGAATGCCAAAAGATACAGAAAGAGAAAGTAATACTGGAATTGTAATGAAAATGTAAGGTTTTATGCCGACAGTATAGCCTAATTTATTAAAGATTTTGGACAAACATTTATTTATAATGAAGGATCCAATGCAATCACATTTCATTTTGCTCAAGTTGATACCTGTAAAGAATATAAATTATATAATTATAATAATAAATATTCTGATGTACAGTATTTCTGACACTTAATTCTAAGTTAGATATCAATATACTTAGGTTAGATTACTGTAATTAAGCTGTTATATCGATAAAGCTACGATTTACCGCCCTGGAGGTCCGGGTTTAAATCCGGGTCCCATACCTCCAGTTTTTCAGTGAGAATCCTGGCCCGACACGTTGAACCCTATCCATCAACTGTCCCTTAGAACCCATCATGGGTGTTGGCCACCTATGATGGGTTCTAAGGGACTGTTGCCAGATACAGTATATCGCTCGTGCGAAGAGGCAGCTAAACCAAACTAACTTACATAAATCTTTGGAGTAGGCAATGTAAATATGTAAAATAAGATTACAATAGGCATTTTTTTAGCTTTGCCTTTTTTTATTACATTGTTTTCTCGTAACTCAAACTAACTTAATGTAAATCAGGGTTCGAATCTCGGGTCCCACCCCTTGAAAATATTTCTCATGAGGTCCTGGCCCGGCCCGTTGATCCCCGTCCTCCCCAATCCGGCTGATCTCTCCGCAGGGGTGGGCAGCCTGTGGAGGGGCTTGTTCCCCTCGCCACATAGTATTCTACAAGAATGGAGTGTGGCGTCATTTACAAAAAAAACAGCCGCCATATCGCACGAGGGATATACTTTATCTAGCAGCTGTCACTAATCTCCACTGGATTCATAGCCAAGTAGTATTAAAGGAAACGATTAAGCAGACTTTCTAGCTAAAAGAGCCATTCAACTGAACTTAAATTTCGTCTATTATAGGATTCCTCCTTCACACATTAAGAACTCGTCAAAAACTACATCATGAATATATGGAAAGAGGAATGGACAACTGCTAACACGGGAAGAACAATTAATGAATTCATTCCACATTTACACAATTTCTTCAAAAATAAAAACTTTCCCAACAGTTTTCAACTTACTCAGATCCTAACCGGTCATAGAAATTTCAAATCGTTCTTACACCGCTTCAGTTTTTTGGATAGTGACATCTGTGACTGTGGTCATACTTCTCAACAAACTGTTAAACATTTTCTTTTCGATTGCGGATTCTTCAACAAGCAGAGAATTCCCTTTGAACGCAAAACTTTAACTAATTTTAAAAACTGGCCTTGTGAACTTCACCACTTTTTAGACTCCCAAATCTTAACTCAAGCCATTCGGGACTTTATTGATATATGTGGTATTTTCAAAAATTCATCATAATGGAAGTAGCATACCCAGTTTTACTTAGGACATTTTGCTTTGAAATGAGATTTTCTTTTCCTCGGACAAGCTTTTCTGTGATCGACTTTGTGCTTACACTTACCTGATTCATCTTCATAATGTGTTTCTTGAACTTGAGGTCCTTCTGTGTTCAACTTTAGTGTTTAACGTTTTTGTGCTCGCAGTGACTCTAATACTCCTCAATGATCTTGTTCCTGTTCCCACCTACTCAGGAAGAGTCCTATTTTCGCGAGGTTCTCTCCATGTCTCGCGTAGATGCCCTTCATGTTGCCCTTCGGCCCTCTGTTTTCCCTGTTTTTTTACTATTTTGATGTACTGCTTTTTCCCAATTAAGTTTCCGTTGCGGGGCCTCTAAGGTCCGTCGGATATTGGATGCTTCTCCCATCTTGGTCCCATCATACTTAGGACATTTTACTTTGAAATGAGATTTTCTTTTCCTCGGACAAGCTTTTCTGTGATCGACTTTGTGCTTACACTTACCTGATTCATCTTCATAATGTGTTTCTTGAACTTGAGGTCCTTCTGTGTTCAACTTTAGTGTTTAACGTTTTTGTGCTCGCAGTGACTCTAATACTCCTCAATGATCTTGTTCCTGTTCCCACCTACTCAGGAAGAGTCCTATTTTCGCGAGGTTCTCTCCATGTCTCGCGTAGGTGCCCTTCATGTTGCCCTTCGGCCCCTCTGTTTTCCTGTTTTTTACTATTTTGATGTACTGCTTTTTCCCAATTAAGTTTCTGTTGCGGGGCCTCTAAGGTCCGTCGGATATTGGATGCTTCTCCCATCTTGGTCCCATCATCATTCATCCCATCATGCTTCTCCCATGACTTGCCACACTTTTTTTTGCAAGAACCTTTCAATCTTTCCTCATGCTTTTCCTTATACTTCTCATTCCTTCGTATTTCTTTAATGGGTAAACCTATGAGTACGCTCTCTATTCCTTTGTTTTGAATAAATAAATGAATAAATGAATCTGGCAGCGGCCACTTGTAGAACCCATCACAGTTTGGTATCCATGATGAGGTCAACTGGAAGGTTGAAGGATGGGTTTAATGGACCAGGCCTGGCCTCCAGAAAAACTGGAGGTGTATGACTCAGATTTGTACCCGAATTCTCCAGGGTGGTAAGCCACAATTTTACCACACGGCCATCCGGCCGACAATATTCTTAGGATATTGATATCTAAGATTAAAAATTGTTTAAGAAAACAGGGAATTCTGTAAAAACCGATCAAATCGAACTTATTTTGATAGGAACAAACGTCAATTTTAATAGAATTTCAATGGCGAGCCATAAGTTTAATATAATGCTGTTCAGCTTTTGTATATAACAGAAGCTGCAGAGCAAAATTTCTATACAATATATATATACAAACGTCAATTTTAATAGAATTTCAATGGCGAGCCATAAGCTTAATATAACGCTGTTCAGCTTTTGTATATAACAGAAGCTGCAGAGCAAAATTTCTATACAATATATATATATTTGCAATTAGCATAAAAAACCCCTTTAATACGATATATCACTTAAAGATATAGAACAGGGGTGTCCAACCCTTTGGCTTCCTTGGGCCGCATTTGAAGGACAAAAAATTGTCTTGGGCTGCACATAAAAAATATTAATTGCAACGACAGTTGTTAGGCAGATGGATGAGCACGTGGTAACGCGTTGGCATGTCACGCAGGAGGACCTGGGTCCGGCTTCTCTTGAAAAGTTTTTTCGGGGTTCCTGGTGTGGCCCAGTAATCCTTGTCCTTCACCATCCGGTCCCCCTCCACATATATAGGTGCAGCCTATTGTTGGAACTGGCCCCGCATCTTAGTTATTTCACTGATTGGAAAGGAACGTAAAAGCAAAAATAGTTGTTAAGCAAAAATTTAACAAATAATGTTCAATATATGATATCTACTATGACAAATAAGCAAAAATGTCGTAACTTAATAATGTTTGACTTCTTTTCATTCAGAAAATTTTAAAAATCATTAAGCATGTCAAGAAGTTTTAATCGCTAAAATAAGAAATATTTTAGAAAATGAAAATAGGAAAGGTAAGAAGTATTTAAATAATAAAAGTTTCATTAACTTCATTAAGTACATAAAAATCTCAATGTTTCAAAGAAGTTTACAATTTTATGTTGGGCTGCATTCAGTACAGCAGTGGGTCGCGGGTTGGACAGCCCTGATATAGTAAATAGAGAACAAATCAGAATTAAGTACTCTGCAGAGAAGCCAGCTGAAAGGACGAAGATAGTTCATGCTCATTTAAAGTTGAACAATATTCTATAACAACATCCTAAATATATTTTCGTTTTTAAGTAAAAAAAGAGAAAAGCATTTATATTTTATGCATCTTTATATTAATTAATTTATGTAGTATAATTAAATTATATTATTTAAAAATCTAAATTAATATTACAATATTAATTTAAATTTACAATTTATTTATTTCCATTTTGCATTAATAACATTAATTAATTTAATAAATACTTTAAATAATGTATTAATGTAATTAAGTTAATCTATTTTACTACAAATATCTATTCTCTATAAGTACTATCTAAAAATACAAATATTGTTCTCAGTAATCCTTCTTACCAGGTGTTACTTGGTCAGAAGCATTGCCCATTTGATATAAATCATGAATTGAATAAATCTGATAAACCAAAAATGGGCATCAAACTAGTCAGTGGAACCCAGCATAGCTATGACGTCATTTTAACTAAAAAAATGCATGCTAGGCGCCATTCTTAAGAATTTAATGACAAAAAAAGTTAATTACTGTGCTGTTAAACTCACTGTCATGCTTCTTGTTTGTATGCTCTTTTAAATAGTTACTTAATTATGATTACGTAATAAATAATAAATGATTTAAATGACTGTTAAGATATTTGAGTTATGACAACAAAGTTGAAAACAAGATAACAAAGAAGCAAACAACAAAGAACTTTCTTTTTTTAACACAGAAAACGTCATTTTTTTCTCATTAAAATAATTCTTATGATAATGTTTCAAGGCTGGCCAGAAACGAGTTGATCAGATCAACGACGACACGATGTTAAAAACCTAATCTACCGGTTGCTAGTTTCTTACGAGAGAACTTAAGGTCGTGACACACTAATGCGACGCGAAGCGAAGCAGAAATGACAGAAAAATTTACATTATTCGCTTCGCGTTGAATTGCGCCGCAGCAGTATATTGTAGCCGAATTATTTCTCATGTTTCATGGATTTGCCGATAGTATTCGTTCGCGAAGTATGTTTGATCTCTTATTAGAAACAAGTGATCGTCTATTTTTGGTATTCTTTTAGTCTCATGCCATATACACATGGTCTTTTTTGTACTTTTAAAACAAATTCTATATCTGAATCCCAACCATACGGTTGAAATTCCGCAATTTTTCGTTGTCGTATGGTATTATTCGCGTGTGCTGATTGGTCAAAATTCAAATTTTTCACCTCCTTTCGCGCAGCTATACACGTTAACTCGAGCAGCCGCACGGGAAAAGCTAGTCCAAAATTCAAATGCACGCGCTTATCCGCGCGAAGTTGCTTACTTACGCTTCGCTTCGCATCGCGTTCAGTAAGTCACTTCCTTTATACTCTGTTGCTTATCGTCATGTTTGCAAACGAGATGGCGAAATAAAACATTGAAGTTTATGATATACATAAGGAGTTTCAATCAATATCTACTACTTCGTTTCGATTTTAAACGTCAACCATTAATTAGTTTTTACCGCACATACTAGGAGTGAAATGCGCAGGTCTGTTGACCGAAATATTTAATTCGGAGAATACGGTTTAATCACAGGTCACGTCCAAATTCTAGCGCGACTTCGAAGCGTCGCGATAGCGACACAAAGGCAACCTGTACTTGTCTCAAAGTCGTTCCCTGGGGTGAATACGCGTAGGCGTCGATTCGTTTAGGACCGGCCTAACAGTTTTCATTAGGGAGCAACATGGAGATAAAAAAAGAAAAAAATTTAAGAGATTAAATTAATTTCAAAGATAAATATAAATTATAATTTTAATTTAAAAGAATAAATATTAAAGGCAATAATAGACAATTATTATCTGTTCGGAAAGAGTTTACCTATCGTTTTCGACCAAGTTTTAAATCAATGCGAATACTTATCGAGTAATCTTGTTAACAAAAGAAAGACTGCAGTAAATTATATTTTCCATTTGTTTGGATGCCATTGTTTTGGGATACGATGAAGATTAATTCGAGTGTGGGACGTGGATAATCAATTTATCATCAAGGAAAAGAGATTACAGTATAATATATAGTAAATCTATTAATCTGTTACTGAAAAATGTTTAAATTAATAAAAATATTTTATATTCTCATTTAGAAACTGTCATTCCTAAATTTTCCAACCGAAATTGCAGGATATTTGGTGTAATTGCATGCATTGCAAAACCCAGCGAAAATAGTACCGATTGATAGGAGGACACGGAAATTATCCCTAGTGAACTAGGGGTCAAAGGTCAAATATTAATGAAATATACAGACGTCTAGATCAAGATAGTGGGAACGGGACGCTTCGCGCCGCGCATCGCTTCCCGTTCGCGCTTGCATCGAGTCCCGTTCTCGCATCAAGATAGAGGGAACAGGACGCTTCGCGCCACGGGAACGGGACGCTTCGCGCCGCGCATCGCTTCCCGTACGCGCTTGCATCGAGTCCCGTTCTCGCATCAAGATAGAGGGAACAGGACGCTTCGCGCCGCGATCGCAGCGTTTGCATGCACCGTTTGCAAACAACGAATTCAAGTTGATTTATGAATCAAGCAACCCCGTTTTTTAAGGGCTTTTCTTTTGATGATCATTAACTACGGAGCTATCAGATCCAGGGATACGTTTTCCTCCAAGCAAAGCCTTAGTAATCTCATTTTGCTCACGACAGTGACGCAAGTAAAATTTTTAGCTTCTATATCTCATTAGTCTTTGACCTTTGACCGCTAGTTTACTTGGAGTATTTTGCGTGTCTCCACCCCTATCGATCTGTACCATTTTCGCTCGGTTTTGCAATCTATGCAACTGTACCAGATATATGTTATATGTATATTATTATCGAAGTAATTATATTGATATTACCTATAAAATAAAAAATTCAATAACATTCCTACTCACCAATATTTTCCTTATGAGTTTCCAATACCAGCGTCAATCTTCTGACAATGTTATCTTATTTACGTTTTAAAATGTATTTTTTTTATTTTAACAAACATTTATTGTCCTCATTCTTCCTACTCCTTCAAAATGAAAAAAATTTTCACAACACACCAAAGCCATTTAACGTATACTGTATCATAAAGAAAAACTAATTAATAATCAGCAGCCAATAAGATCGTTCGTTATTTGAATGGTATGTATCTGCGGTATTTTTTTATTTTTATTTTAACAAACATTTATTGTCCTCATTCTTCCTACTCCTTCAAAATGAAAAAATTTTTACAACACACCAAAGCCATTTAACGTATAATGTATTATAAAGAAAACTAATTAATAATCAGCAGCCAATAAGATCGTTCGTTATTTGAATGGTATGTATCTGCACCAGTATATTATATAAGAAACGGCATTTTGAAATAACTGTTCAGATTGCAGAAAGAATATGGTTTCAGAAACTCTAGTTGACGAGCTGTAACTAAAAACTCAAGAAAGATCGAGTTACCCGAACTGTTTTTGATAATTAATATTTATTAATTTTTTGCGCTTGAAGTACACTAAAACTGTCAATTTATATACGGCCTCAATTGCAAGTTTTTGCTTTATTTTTATTACGGAATATTTGGATCACCTGGCCAAAATGCAGCAAATGCAATGATCATAAAAAATAAGAACTGTGTGTGATAGATACTGATAAAAAGATTATGAAGATTAACATGTAATAATCAATAACATTCGTAAACTTTAAAAGATACTGCACATGATAAAATCACACAAAGTAACAAATAACATCATCAAGTTAATTAGTAAAAATAGTTCAAAAGGTCAACTTAAATGTAAAATTAAGTTAAAGTATATAAAAGAAAAATTATGTAATATATTATAATTGCGTAAAACACTGCTATCTGTACTGTTTGATAAGAAAGAGCGTAATAATAATTTTTTTTTCAAATAAGGTTTAAAAGATTAAAGCAGAACGATTAATATACCGTAAACGTTTGGCAGTAAAATAAGAACACACTATAAAATTCTGCTTTACATAATTACAAAGATAGCAGATTGATCTCACTTATCACAATATTGTAAATAAAGCTTTCGACTTTTCATTATACAGAATTTTTTTAGGATGTTTTCTCTTTCTAGAGTAATTGATTTTAAATACGGTACTGTATTGGGAAACTGGTTTGATATCGTGCTGCCTTAAGGTCATGACACACTGCACGCGATGCGAAGCAAAGAATAAGAAAGCAACGTCCCGAGAATGCGCGCGTATAATGTATCTAGGCTATACTCTGTCCCACTTCAAGTTGATAGTGACATCACAAGTGAGGCGGTTATAATTCTTTCACATAAAGAAATAATTAAAATAATCTCCTGTATAAAAACTTTAAAAGTCTTTCTACAATCATATTTCATAGTTTTTCTCCTCGATATAATAGAAAATTGGCAGATAGAAAAATCATTTGACGAAATTAAAAAAAAAAAAAATCTTAATAGCAGAAGGATATGATGATGTATATTATGTCCCGTAGGCGACATCATTCCATGACGTCACTATCAACCCGAAGTGGGACAGAGTATAGTCTTTCCCGTGCGGCTGTTCGCGTTAGCTCGCATAGCAATGCGATAGATGAAAAAATTCCACATCATTCCATGACGTCACTATCAACCCGAAGTGGGACAGAGTCTTTCCCGTGCGGCTGTTCGCGTTAGCTCGCATAGCAATGCGATAGATGAAAAAATTGAACTTTGACTAATCAGTACGCGCATACAACAGACGAAAAGAAGCAATCAATCAATAGAAACGAATGTTTCATAGACTTAGAAAATGGCGGAGATTCAACCGTTTTGTGGTAGAAGTACAAAGACCGTGTCTACACATTCTTCTTTTTTTTTTCTTCAAAATATTTTGTAACTTGATGACAATCCTAAATATACGATCATTTCTTCGCAATATCGATAAATCAACAACACTCTGCAAGCGACTTCTGTTGAAGAATTCATGAAAAGATGAGAAATAATGCAACTACAATATAAACAGGCTGTGGTATAGTTGAACGCAAAGCGACACTTGCAATTTTTTTATCTTTGCTTCCCCCGCGATGCTTCGCGTCGCATGCAGTGTGTCATGGCCTTTAAAGTATATAATAAATGTGGTCGTCCCGTGATAGTTTTCAAAACTATAAAAACAAAACTACCTAATTTAATAAAAATAAACAGTAATTATAACAATAAACGAAAAAGTTTGCATCATTTCGTAATCATTACTTTGGAGAGATTTAATTGAGTAGGGAAATTTGATGAAGTTTGGAATATGGTGGCCTGTACAGGATGAAGAAAAACTTTGTCGTAATATTTTGTGTACTGATAGAGGACCTCGAAACAAGTCGAAAATGTTTAATGAACACATGAAACATATTGTCTAAATTGCACCGTTTTCGAGTTATAATCCTTTAAAGTAGTCAATCACCATCGAGTACACAAAGCGTCACCACGCGTCGCATTGTGTCTCTCGCCTACTTATTAACCCGGTAGTCAATAGGAGAGCGACGCAACGCGACGCGTCATGGCACCGCGACGCGTCGTGACGCTTTGTGTACTCGATGGTGATTGGCTAGCGGCGCAATGCGACGCGTCATGGCACCGCGACGCGTCGTGACGCTTTGTGTACTCGATGGTGATTGGCTAGCTTTAAAAGGTTATAACTGAAAACGGTGCCATTTAGACCATATATTCATTAGACATTTTCGACTTGTTTAGAGATCCCCTATCAGTACACAAAATATTACGACGAAGTTTTTCTTCACCCTGTACACTAAAAGTGCTTAAACGATGTAATATATATAGATGTTTACGAAAAACGGATCCGCATTTACTCCTTTTATTTCGATCCGATTGTGCTGAAATTTTCAGAGGATCTCAATTATTCTATAAAATATCTATACTCCAAATTTCATCGATATAAGTTGAATTATGCGATCTGTAGAGATGTCTGCGAAGATAGAAAAGAATAAGAAAAACGACACATTTTTACAATTTTTAAACTGTTCTAATTCTTTAATTAATTAGATTTGAAGCTTCAAATTTGGTCGTCGGTGTCCTATAGAATTCTTTTATCGAATATAATTTGTCAGATTAAAAATATTTAATTCAGGACCAATGTTATAGCCGGTTGAACTTTGGTCGTAATTACTCCTGTAATATGAATAAATAATTTCAGTTATGTTTAATAGAAAGAAACAATTATTGTATTCAATACTTATATTCAATACTCCTACTGTTAGATATTTTTTTAATCTGATTTAATGAACAATTGCTCTCTTAAATACTATATCGTATGTAATAAGTACAGTAGTCTGTTTATTTATTAGATATAAAGCAGTAGTTATATTTATTGCTTTTTAGATTTTTCCGAAAGTTACATTAGACCCATATAAACCTCGATATCTACAAATTATTTGTCTCACATGAATGATATAATAATAATTGGGATCAATCTTAGATATTTTTTACAACAATGGAGTTACACAATTGCATTTTCCGACTGTATCAGAAAGAACGGCACAGTAATGGAAAGTTGTGATTACGCTTTAAATGTTTGAACATATATGTCAGTGTTATAGATCAGATCAGTACGAACGAATCAGTATTATAGATCAGATCAATATTATTATATAGGTCATTCAATTATGAGCTACAATCATTAATAGTTGTAAAAAAATTAATTTAATTATTATTTTTAATTAAAATTTAAAGTTGTCGCTGCCAACAAAGTTTTCAGCTTTTTTTCTCATTTATAAAATAGAAGTTATACGAATCGATAAAAAAAAACTTAATAAGAAAGTAATAAAATTTTTAAATCAGACCTTGTTGAAATATATATTTTTAAGAGATTGAACGTCATCATTTAAAATTCAGTACAATTGAAGTACGAAAAAGTGATATAGATCGAAAGATCAAAACACTCAGAAAATCTCTAGTGGATCAGGGGTCAAAGTTCAAAGGTTTACGAAATTCATAGGTGTCTAGGTGGCATAGGCAGCGGAGAACGGCACGCGTCGCGTCGCAGACTGCGACGACGTCAACACAACGTCAAACCGCATGCACCGTTTGCAACTAACACAATTTTGCGGCTCTATCTCTCGTAAACCTTCGACCTTTGATCCCCTGGTCCACTAAGGTTTATTTTACGTGTTTCGGCACTTCTTTCTATTTGTACCACTTTTGCAGTGCTTCAGTAGAGCAACAATTGTACCTAAAATTCTATTCAATTTCATCTAAAAGAAAAATGTAATCAAAAATCATAAAAATTTTTGTGACGAATGCAGATTTTTTACCTGAAGAGTTCGTTATCAAATGACTATTATATTTATCATATAGTGTTTTCTTCCAACATAAATTATTTATTTATCCTCTTAACAAACATATTAGAAGTTATGAATGTACGATCCTTACTCCCGCGAAAATAAACAATAATTTCAAAAAAATATTTATATCTACAAATCAATGAATGCTTTCTGGATAGCATTGCATACATTGTAAAGCCCGGGAAAAAATGGTACCGATCGATAGGGGAGGTCGAGACATACAAAATACAAGTTCAAAAGTTAACGAGATATACAGGCCGAAAGTTAAACTGTGCATACGGTTTGACACTATGCTTCGCCTCGCTACTGTTTGCAGCGCGACGCGTCCTGTTCCCGTGCACTGTTACCTATGTTATTTAGACGCCTGTATATCTCGTTAAACTTTGACCTTTTACCCCTAGTTCATTAGGAATATTTTGCCTACCCCGACATTCCCTATCGATCGGTGCCATTTTTTCCGCGCTTTGCAATGTATGCAATCTCACTATTTCTTTTCAATGCGGATGACGCCATTTTTCTCGATAGAAAATGAGAAATATCACGTGACATACAGATTATGACATACCACATGATTTTTGTGTCCTTGCACGTTTACTGATCGGTCACGTGACATCGACTAATCAATTTTTTTTCATAGATATCAAAATTACAATTTATTATTTAAAATTTATTGTGATACAGGAAAAGAAGAAAAACTTCGTCATAAAATTCTGTGTACTGATAGGGGACCTCGAAACAAATAGAAAATGTCTAATGAACATATAGTCTAAATACCACCGTTTTCGAGTTATAACCCCTTAAATCTAGCCAATCACCATCGAGTACACAAAGCGTCAGGACGCGTCGCGCCACCGTTTTCGAATTATAACCCCTTAAATCTAGCCAATCACCATCGAGTACACAAAGCGTCAGGACGCGTAGCGCTGCCAAGACGCGTCGCTCGCCTTTTTATTACACGGCAGTAAATAGGAGAGCGACGCAATGCGACGCTCTCCTATTTACTGCCCGGTAATATGAAGTCCCCTATCAATACACAAAATTTTACTACGAAATTTTTCGTCACTCTATATGTATATAGGTGCATAATTTTTAAGTTTTGATTTTGGTTTGGTCAAAAATCGCGATGCTATTAAATGATATTAAAATTACGCTGAATGTTAAGAATTTATTCTATAGATCAGATCATGGCATATTTCTATACTTCAAGATCATGGGATATATTACACGAAATTTAAATGTCGCAGATCAATGAATTTACAAGGTAAGAACAAAAGCGGAATTGAAAGGAGGTTTGGACACTTCAAGATCATGGGATATATTACACGAAATTTACATGTCGCAGATCAATGAATTTACAAGGTAAGAACAAAAGCGGAATTGAAAGGAGGTTTGGATTTCGTTGTTTTCAATGCCGCTCCATGATTTCGGCCATGACTATTCATTTTTTGAGAAAACAGTTGTCTCATTCAAAACTATTTTTATTGTTCTGTGAATTTTTTTATGCCAATAATAGTTTTGTTTATTACACTTATAGATATTTGCTGATGGAAACCAAGGATGTTTTGTACATGGATAGACTGCTCAGTATTAGCAACGAGTGAAGCCACTGAAGTGGTGGGGTAACGTGGTATAATAGTGCATATAGGGGTACTACACCTTTTTTATTAATTATTTGAATCTGGCATCATATATACTAGCATAAATGGGATGCTTCTGACAACTAAAACAAAGTTAATTTGCCATATCGTCGATTTTACGATGTTGCTAGATTAGTTTATCCCACCAGTTGGATGGGGCTTCATTTGTTGCTACTATTGAGCAGTCTATCCGTGTATAAAACATCCTTGATGGAAACTTATACAGGATATCACGAATCTCATGAAGAATATAATTATATAATTATGGTTGAAGTAGCCCATGATTTTCTTGCTTCATTTATAAATAGGACTCTAAAATAACATAGACCAGGCCAAAATCATAAGTCCGGCACTGCCTATTACCAATGATACTGCTAACCGTATGTAGTTTCTAAAGAATAATTCTATAAAGTTCATCACTGGGATACTACAATTTCGTTTATTCTTTAAGCATATAGAAGACAATACTCGTATTTAAGTTTCGAAAAATTCATTTTAAAGTAACTTTAAACATTATATCGTACTATAAAGTTATTTTATCTTATATCAATTAGAAACAAGATTATAATAATAATCTTATATCAGAAGAAGAAGAAAACAGATTTTTCTAATATTTAGTATAAGTTAGAATTTCAACTACTCAATCAAGTAGTTGTATTATTCAATATTATTTTACGTAAAAATATCTAATAAATTCAAATAATAATTAAATTTTAAAGTAATAATTTTAATAAAAGAATGATAAAAACTTAATTTAGAATTTATTATAATTATTATTAAGTTTCGAAAGAAAATATTAATTATGACAAAATACTCTAGCAACCAATATAATGTAAAATTAGGCAGTTAGTTAACATATTATAGTAGTATTTCAAGATGGCGGCGATGACCCAAAATTCCTCGCTTTATATTTGGAACTTTTCATTAAATTCTGTGAAATAAGGAATTTTTAATTGGTCCAATTGTGAAATATATTACAATACAGTCGATTCTCGCTATTCGCGGTAGTTACGTTCCGTAAATTCTTCGCGAATACTGAATTAGCGAATACTGAACCATTGTGCCTATGGGAAATATAGAGTTAGGTTGAACCTTTCTTCCCAACATTTTCATACTTGGTTTATGTGTGTTTTTCTGTTTACAGACACCTTATTTAATTTGTATTACATTACTTATAAATAATTACAGTATATGCAGTGTATAGTACTATATACAGTATTATAATTACAGTAATCTTAGTTAATGCTTTTAAAAATTAAATAATGTAGTAAATAAAATCTTATTTTTGATTATTAGTTTTTTGATGTTGCAAGATGTTTTGTGAGGTCCGCAGGACCCACCATATTGTTCCCAAATAAATGAATTAATTCCTTTGTAATTGTTACGAAAATTATGTTAATCAATTTTATTATTATTTCAATATTTGTATAATTCAATTTATAACATTTATTTGTAAAATTATTACTTTATTTAATTTTGTATAATTTTGTAACTTTGCATGTTTTTTATCAGTTAAAAGCAAAGGAAATGACATTTAGCTTCCTTGTTGATTCACTTTATCTAAACAGTCGGTTTGGCAACCGCCTGGACAAGGAACAGATGTCATAATTTAGCTTCCTTTTTGATTCATTTTATCTAAACAATCGGTTTGGCAACCGCCTGGACAAGGAACAGATGTCATAATATGTCGGACAACCAACGAGGAACTCTCCTTGCTAACGGCTAAGATTTCGACATCAAAGTAATGTCACTATGTGACTCAGGAGCTCTCCATGGTCAACAGATAAAAGGCGAGGAGAGAGGCGGAGTCGATGATGAGTCTTTTGGATAATCAATACCATTACTTAGCCGGAGAAAGTCAACCTCTCCAAAGAAGTCCGACTCATCCCTTGTCACCTAGTCCAGGTATGTAGCGCTTAAGGAGCGATTATACAAGTCAACCCGACTGCATAACTTACGAACCGTTTTGCTCGTTCGCTATTCACAACCCTTTTAGGATCGGTTGCTACCAACAAAACATTCACGAACCATTAGCAGGTTCGCAAAATTCCAAAATAGTTAGGAGTTTGTATACAACACAATCGTTTCTTTGTTTTCACTCCTTCATTTAAAATATTGTAACCATTTACTGTTTAATTAATTGTAAATAAATATTATTGTTTATAGAATCGATGTATTCTGCGTACTCTTCCTTCTTTTCCCGGACCCCGTGTGCACTTACTCATGCGACCTTAATTAACTAATAAATACGCTAAATAAACACGCTCGTTAATAGACAGCCATCCTTGACAATTTTAGAACATATCTTCCGTCCATCGCTCGGACAATAAGTGCTGGAGACCACTTTAAACTCTACCCTGGTGTCAGAAATTGACCGCTGACCGTCGAACAACAATCGACGACAGCGCCACGTTGAGGCAGCCTCACAGTTTGATGTGACAGATGACACATCGTCTTTCTGAACTGCGTCAGCCTTGTTTGCGTCGCTTTTTGCCTGACCGTCTAACAACAATCGACGACAGCGCCACGTTGAGGCAGCCTCACAGTTTAATGTGACAGATGACACATCGTCTTTCTGAACTGCGTCAGCCTTGTTTGCGTCGCTTTTTGCCTGGGATCTTCCAAAATTTCGGCATAAGGAGCAAATGCGCAGAAAGATAGACGCCTAAATTTGAGGCAACATTCAAGCATAGGGTCACATTCTTCTATTGGACCGGACGATATGAACAGGCTTTTGGCCTACCAGAGGTCTGTGGATTGAGCAACGATAGGTAATGAGAAATTTTCCGGCAAACTGATTCAGAAACTAAATTTGGTAGCAAACAACTTCCTTTCTCCTTTCTCTCAAGAAAGAGAAAGGGTGTACATTGGCAATACTATTTTCGCCACTCACAGGAGTCCGCGAATAAGCGCGAAAGCTCCGCGAATAACGATTTTGTGGTTACAAATAAATTTCCGCGAATAGTCGAATCCGCGAATAACGAGAATTGACTGTATATAGAATATAAAGTTATTTTAGTCATTTTTGGAGGCAAAATAACAGTAGTATTTGAGTTACGAACGGTGGCGTCTCGTGACTTGAAATCGTGGGATGCTATAAATTTCAAATATGCATACAAACTGTAAGTATAAAGTATACATATTTGGATACAACAGCAAAATTATGTTTTTAAATTATATTTAAAAATTAAAAAAAAAATTAAAAATGAAAAAATAATGTTTATTCTCGATAAAATTATACAGCTTTAATATAATTCAAAATGTTTTATCTCTAATTGTAATGTCCAAATATTTAAAGAGACAGAATAAATACGATAAGCATTACCAACACGCTACTAGTCGATCGGATGGCCGCGTGGTAAAGCTTTGTCTTACCACCCTGGATGATCCGGGTTCAAATTCGGGTCCAACACCTCCAGTTTTTGAGGAGGGGTCCGGGCCCGGCCTATTAATATATTATACCTTGTTTTCTGAAGCTTCAAAATAGAATATAATTATATGAACACACAGGTTTCATTAATGTTTAACAATTCGGAAGAAGTTGCTAGCAAATTTGTATTATAAATATTTCGAATGTATAAAGTCTAAAGTACGATTAAAAATCAACATTTTGTTTTTAAAAATACATTAACTTATTAAATTAAAATCGGAAATAAATCGAGAAGGTAGTATTCACAATAACGATTATACAGGAAATACAGGCCCGGCCAATTTTACCCCCATCTTCAACCATCCGGTTTACTCCATCATGGGTGTTAGCCAGCCTATGATGGGCTCTATAAGTGGCCGCCGTGGCGGCTTAACTAACCTCCGTTAGTAGAGCCATCATAGTTACGATCTAAGCAATGTGATTGGTTCTTTATATAACTACGTCATTTTGAAAAGTTGCCATTGAAAATATAGGAAGTGTATCTGTATTAGTAATCTGTGATCCAAAAGAAAGCGTGATGAAAAGGATCCAGAAGTCAAAGAAACATTAGATCAATGGTTTTCTATAGTCGGCCGGATTGGCCGCGTGGAAACGCTTCGCGCTAATAGGTCGTATCCATGCATGTCACTATGACGTACTACGCTGGCGCGAGCAAGCGTGAGTAGCAATATGGCACTGCGGTAAACACTGCCGTTAGTGTCCTTCGTTCTCCTAACTGCTACAAGTTAGATTTTTATTATTTTTTGTACAAAATAATAGTATTGTATAGGATTGTTAATGATAAAATTAAATATTTCAAAAATTTGTAAAATAAATTAATAAATATATTTATATATCGAGAAGAATTGGAGGTGCTGCGGTGCCTATGCATGAACCGCCCCTGTTTACGAACAAAACTTACGTACAGTACAAATTATATTCGTAACTAGAGAAGTGCATGTACAGTATTACGAAACATTTATATTATTATAAAGAGTCATCAATAAATATTTTTCTGGATAATTTTCATTTTTTGTATTTTATGCATTTTTAAGCCTAGGACACACTGTTTAATGGAAAGTGGCGTCATCTGTTAACAAAAAAAAAAATGGTTTTCTATAATTAGCGGGCAAAGCGTTAATATCAGCGGTCCAGTGTCGAAGGCGATATACAAAATAATAGAATTGTATAGGATTGTTAATGATAAAATTAAATATTTCAAGCATTTGTAAAATAAATTAATAAATATATTTATATATCGAGAAGAATTGGAGGTGCTGCGGTGCCTATGCATGAACCGCCCCTGTTTACGAACAAAACTTACGTACAGTACAAATTATATTCGTAACTAGAGAAGTGCATGTACAGTATTACGAAACATTTATATTATTATAAAGAGTCATCAATAAATACTTTTCTGGATAATTTTCATTTTCTGTATTTTGTGCATTTTTAAGCCTAGGACACACTGTAACTTTTCTGCACAGAATAGCAGAAAGAGAGGCAAAAAGCAGAAATAACTTTATGCATATCTAACAAGGAGATGCCACGAATCTCTAAATCGTTTTCCCAATGAGTCATAGCTTATTCGGTAGCTTGTATATAGATGATAAAAACCCTAAAGGGGTTTGAGTGAATGGGCCTTTGTTTACGAGAAATTTGGGCACAAAGTTGGGTTTTCTCAGTGATGCAGAATATATACATGAAATGTAACGGTTTTTGATAGTTGCAAGCGTAGCGGAGTTGGTTAAGTCACTTGTCACAGTAGACATGTTAGGGTCGCGGGTTAGCGGCTCATTGCCAAATTTTTTTTTTTATTTTTTTATTATTTTAGGAAATGTAACTAATACTTTTTTGTGCATTATGTCGAAGGCGAAGTCAGAGGAGATCGGTAAAAAGCCAATAATTAGGTACCTATTTTAATAAAGCATTAAAATAGGTACCTAATTATTATTTTTTAGTAGAAACAGGACAGAAAATTGACATTAGCACAACTCAACTTTCTCATTTTGCTCAAATAAATTAACATATTTCTGCCTAACTATAACCAGTTGTAGCATTGTTTAAATATGACGTCATATACGCTTAAAACATGGCGGAAAGTACGTGACTATCATTATGTTTTAGTTCGTTCAACAGACTGGCAACCACACCATGTTCATATCATTTTTCAAATATCTTGCGAACCCAAAAACGCCTTTTCTACTTTTTCAATTGTGTATGCATAACATATGTCAAAAGTTGAGCTGATTTATTTACTTACAAATTACATATTTTATTTTAGAATTTATTATTAAATCGCTTAATTGAGCTAAAATGGTTTAGTCTCAACGAGTCCCAATTAAGCGGAATCCACTGTATTTGTTATACAACTTTTACGGCGTTCGTTTTCGTTTACATTTAACCTTGTGCTTAACTAAACATTTGTTGAAAGAAAGTTTGGTTGATGAATAGCTGTAGATTTTAATAATAATCTATCCGTAAAATTTTCGAAATGGAAGCAATAGTTTTCAAAATTTTCAGAGCATATTCTACTGATTGACGTTGTTTTGAATTTATCACGTCTGATTTTAATAAGCCATTCTTTCATAAGAAATGGCTTACAATGCGGAAAGAAGTGACGAAATATTTTTCTCTCTAGACGTCTTCTTTGCGCTATTATTGCTGCATCCGAATGCATAACACGAATTAGGCATTCTCATTTTCTGATACAGTAAGTCTACAAACACGCCAGCTCTCAGACATGTTGTACTTCTGACATGTGACCTGTGACGTCAACTGCACAAACCTTATAGATTGGATCGTCTACTCAGGGCCGGTTGCACGACTTTCGGTTTAATCTGCAGAATAGTTATTTGTAGAATAACTGTAACCCGTTCGAAAATCTAAAGATTAAGTACAGAGTGTTGCATGAGGCAAAAGTTAGCAATCGGCCTGATAGCGTAAAGCTACGTTTAGACGATGCCTCTCTGCATGCAACGTTGTATGCAGAATGACTCATGCCTCAATGTGCAACAGCCGCATGAGGCATGCAACTTGCTCCTTCATGTTCACACGTGGAGGACATATTGCAGACAATACCGACACGAAAAGAGTTGTACGCTGCCGCTTTACAGGCAGCTACTGTTATCATTTCAAATGACAGAAAGAAAAGAAGAAAAAAGAAATTGTTTTGACTCGCAAATATTTCGATCGAAGCGCTAATAACATCAGTATTTTGAATCAAGTTAGGTTAGATAGTTTGTCTTTTCAAAAAATTTACTAGAATGACTTGACGAAGATAAATTTAACATCTTCAATAAATTGAAGTATTTTCTTCACATCTCAATCCATAAAGCAAAGAAAAATTTGCGAAAAAAAGTTTTAAAATAATCAAAACATGTTGCAAGACTAGTTGCACGTGTAACCCAACTGGGATGGGGAACATATGCGCCTAGTATTGCAAAAGATTTTGAGGCATGCGCCTTTGCATGCCTTCTCGAGCGCCTAGTTGCATGGGTCTTGTTGCCACAGAACACAGAATAGTAATAGGAGCACTAGCCGAGTTTATCATATAAATGATTGAAGCCAGTGTCCGCCATATTGGAAATCTGTCAACTTGAACTCCTGCTAAAATAATAAAAAAAAAAATTTGGCAAGGAGCCACGAACCCGCGACCCTAACATGTCTACTGTGACAAGTGACTTAACCAACTCCGCTACGCTTGCAACTGTCGGAAACCGTTACATTTCATGTATATATTCTGCATCACTGAGAAAACCCAACTTTGTGTCCAAATTTCTCATAAACAAAGGCCCATTCACTCAAACCCCTTTAGGGTTTTTATCATCTAATTTCTCGTAAACAAAGGCCCATTCACTCAAACCCCTTTAGGGTTTTTATCATCTATATACAAGCTACCGAATAAGCTATGACTCATTCGGAAAACGATTTAGAGATTCGTGGCATCTCCTTGTAAGTAGAAACAGGACAGAAAATTGACATTAGCTCAACTCAACTTTCTCATTTTGCTCAAATAAATTAATATATTTCTGCCTAACTGTAACCAGTTGTAGCATTGTTTAAATATGACGTCATATACGCTTAAAACATGGCGGAAAGTACGTGACTATCATTAAGTTTTAGTTCGTTCAACAGACTGGCAACCACACCATGTTCATATCGTTTTTCAAATATCTTACGAACCCAGAAACGCCTTTTCTACTTTTTCAATTGTGTATGCATAACATATGTCAAAAGTTGAGCTGATTGTAACCCATCGATGTTATAATCTTAATAATAATCCAACAGCAGGAAAGCACACAGAAAAGTTATCCATCTTAATGAAAACAATTTCCGAACACATTTGCAAGATGCAGAGATATTATATTATATTTATAAAATTAAAATAGAATGTAATGGAAATATAAATAATGATTTCGTTTTAAAATGAAAACATTTCATGTTTAAAAAATATTTGAAATTGTTTTCAGAATGCATTTATAAATTATCAGTTTGCTAAATATCAGAAAGACACAAGGTGCAGCTTTTTGTTTCTTAACTGCATTTGTGTGTCGCCTGCTATATTTTGCAGAAAACAGAACCAAAGCAAACTGAAACTTTTCTGCATTCTGCTATTCTGCGCAGAAAAGTCTCGATGTATTCTAGGCTTTAGATTTACGGTAAATTACGGAAATAGAGTTTTGCTGCTTTTTCCATACAATATATTTTAGTGGGATTATTTATTGTGAACATAATTGAATTTTGAAAATAATGAATCAATTAAAACTTTGTAATATGCATTAATTATGTCTTTCTTGACATGTTGGCTGGATGGCCGCGTAGTAAAGATTGATTTACCACCCTTGAGGATCAGGGTTCAAATCCGGATCCCACACATTCAGTGTTTTAGGAGAGGTCCGGGTCCGGGCAGTTTGAACCCCATCCTTCAACCTTCTGCTTGACCTCATCATAGGTATTGGCAGCCTGTGATGGGACCTATAAATAATCGACGCCAGATACAGTATATCCTTTGTGCGATATGGTAGCTTAATTAACCTAACATTAATCTAATTTCTTCCTGCATCGCTAATAGTAATCTATAATACTACATACTACATAGTAATCTATAACACTATACATTTGTATCTTAATAGATAGAAAGATGTTTAAAATATAAAAAAAGGAAGTATTTAACGAAGTTTATCTTAACAGTAATCTATAACACTATACATTTGTATCTCAATAGATAGAAAGATGTTTAAAATATAAAAAAAGGAAGTATTTAACGAAGTTTATCTTATGAGAGAATTTATCCATAAGAAAGAAAAAAAAAATAATTAAAATTTATACTGTTTAATAGGTGAACTTATAACACATCGTAAATGACGAAAAAGTAATAATAAATTTCTATTATATTATATATATTCTTATTGCAAAATATATCATGATTTAAAAAATCAATTTATTTATTTTTAATTAGGAAAGTTTATACAGTACTTGAATATTTTACTTTAATATTGTTAACATAAGAAAATTGCTATATTCGTGCATGTTCCAAAGTTTCTTAATTGGACCATTGATTTTAGTTCATCTCCACATTAAACAATATCCACATAATTTATTTTCATAAAAGGGTAGTGGCTATTCCTGTACATAAACACTACTAAATTTTCCTTTATGGATAAAGTAATCGATTTTACTATTTTCTTGTATCAACTTCTGAAATTTTTCAGTAAACTCACTTTAACCTGATAAAAATGAAACAATTTTAAACATATTTTCCTTTTAAAAAACGGTCAGCATTTATTTACTGGATATGAACCAAGTTTCAGTGATAAAAGTGTATTCGAGATCATAACCAAGGCAATATATACTTTCAGCACACTTGGAGTCCATTATTAAACTCTAAGATTTTTTGGATTAAATTTTAGAAAAAAAGAAGAATATTAATCTTCGGTATAATCATACTGATGGTAGGTAAAATATATTTGACCAAGGCAATATATACTTTCAGCACACTTGGAGTCCATAATTAAACTCTAAGATTTTTTGGATTAAATTTTCAGGAAAAAAGAAGAATATTAATCTTCGGTATAATCATACTGATGGTAGGTAAAATATATTTGGTGTACTTCACCTATATGAAGATTTTAATAGTAAAAACAAAGATTTCAATTGCTACATTGCTAACAGTTGCTTTTTACGTATTTTGTATAGTAATAATTTTGCTAACTATTTACCATTTTCACTTTAAGAAAAATAAACGTCGCTATCTGATGTTGAAATTATTTCAAATCAAAAATTATAGCTGCAGAGTGGAGTGAGCAGAAAGTATCTCAGAATTAAAGTCTACTTTAATTGGATATGTTTAATTTTGTTTTCTGCTTTCATGCTCTTAGCTGTTATTTTTAGCCAGAACAGCGATTCTTCTACCAATACGAACAAAATAAATGCCTTTGGAAATGATAAAATCAGGAGAATTATTGAACCCTTTTTCTATAACTGTATGTATTACGCTTTGCTCTTGCTTCCTCAGATATGGTTAATGCTATTGTTCATTGTAATATGCAATGAATTAGAAAATGCCTTTGTTTGTTCAACAAAGTGAAAGCGTCTTCAGATATATCTATAGAGATGTCATTCATATTAGAAACCTATATGCATATCATAGATATCGCAAATGAAGTGGCAGAGATATATTCTCCATTATTATTTCTTTGGACCTTTTTATTTGTTTGTTCAACAAAGTGAAAGCGTCTTCACATATATCTATAGAGATATCATTCATATTAGAAACCTATATGCATATCGTAGATATCGCAAATGAAGTGGCAGAGATATATTCTCCATTATTATTTCTTTGGACCTTTTTAACGGGAGGTAATTTCATTTTTAATTCTTACACATTAATTAGTTCTTCGTCCTCTAATACGCCTATATTTCTAATTTTATTTATTATGTTATCTGTAGTTCCATTCTGTTACTTCGTCGATTTATGTTTTTCAACTACTAGAGTTTATGATGCTGCAAAAAAAATTCCCAAAATTATCTACAAGATTACACTATATAACATGAACAACACCCTGCAAAATTCTGGATTACAGTTTTCTCTCTACGCTAAATGTTTACAAGAATTACCCCAGTTTATAGCATGGGAAATGTTTGCAATAAACAAAAATCTTGTAATTAGGTTGTCTAATTACTAGTGTTTTCTTAGCATACTCTCTTATAGTGAATTAATTGAGTGACTAATATTAACTTCATTAATATTCTATAATGAATGAACAAAAGTCTGCTGAGTTATGACCATTGAGATATTCCAACATTGTATGTGAAGGAGTTGACAATGTTTCGGATGATCTTAATACATTTTCTTGATAAGAAGTAGTTTTTTTAATCCAATCGTATGATAAGCTGATCAATAATATAGTATTGAAAGTTTAAGATGAAGATTATGTGGTTTTATTGAATCTAAAGCTGAAGAAATATCTAGATAACATGTGTAAAAATTTTTTGAGTTTTATAGTACGAGTATAGTACTCGTATTAATTTGTGTATTAATACTATATAGTACTATACTATATTCATGACATCAGTGCAAATTAAAAGTTTACAAATCATTAAATAATTATTTACAAACTTTTAATTAGCACTGATGTTATGAATTTTTAAATTTGTATGTTATAAAAGTATAATGATTTATTTATGACTAATCTTTCGATTTGAATTACATACAATTAGTCCTTGACTTACGATAAACGGTTTAAATAATTTCGATCCTCGCGGTTGAAAATCGGAAATGCTCAAATTATATGGATTTATCACTACTAATGTTTACTATGACACTATGTATTATCTTAATAAACATAAAGAACATAAAACTACAAGAAGTAGAAACAAAATTGTCGGATTCTTGTAGTTTTTCATATATCAGACCATTGGGTTGGGAATCGAATCCAGATCAATTGCATTGTCCAATAGCAGAATTTATCGATGACATCGCTCTCATAAACCAAAGATTATTGATACCTAAAATTGTCAAACCAACCAAACAGAATTAAAAAAGTTAAATATATATAGTTCTAAATCTATTAAGTTCATCTGGGGGCACGACCGTGCCCCCGCCAAGTCAAGCAAGCATGGCCATACCATCCTTTTCTGGAAGGAATTCAGGATACTTTTGAGACCTCCATATCTTTGTGTTGGAGTTTCCCAAGAACCTGAAATTTTTTTTATCTATAGTAGTTGGTAAACGGAACGAAACCTCTAAAGTTCTCTCTAACATTTAATTTAGATTTTCTGTCAAAAAGTTCAACTTCTATTAGAACTTTGTTAAATTCCACCTTGAAATTTGCTATTTGAGATATATTTTGTAGGTTTATTTTTTTCAGTATCAGACTCAAGTTTTATTCTTTTTTGGCATTGGAGATGGTCTGCTTGATCTAATAATTTTTCAAAATCAGTTTCATCAGCAGTATTTGCATTGGACATTGGATTTTTATTGAATTTTAAGTGCTAAAGTTTGGATAGGCTTATACACAGGTTTCGCATTTTTACCAATTTTCAAACTCTGAAGTCGGGGAGTCAGCTTATATTCAAATATATACGGTAATTTAATAAATTTAAATTTAATTCTAATTTTTATTTTATATATGTATATATTTACCCTCTGGCAGAGTGAGCGGAGCACTCGTTTGGTCCACTGGAGTTGAGTATCAAACAGAAAATCCACATCATTGGCTGAATTGAGCGGACACACTGCACTTAAAAAATTAAAATGACCTTTTATCAAACTAAATTAATATGTTACATTGGCATTAGAGCAGATATCTTAGACTACCTTCAATAACCCTCTTGCATTGTCTGTTTTTTATTTCTTATAACTTGATATGTAAGAGTGCTAGCCGCTAGGGCTATGAGTTACGTTATAGGACTATATTTTAATCATTAATCAGAATCCTATGCCTAAGTTTCACTTTGACTTAGAGCACAACACTTTCCACAAAATAGACTAAATATGGCTCCAAAAAGCAAAAATTTATCACTTAAGAGTTCAGATTCATAAATTAACTAATAACACTATAAGAGCCTTTTCATAAATTTAGATAATTGATATTATTCATAACTTACTAGCATTAGCCTTAAATAGAAATGATTTATATAGCTCTAGCCCTAGGTAAGTAGGGACTCAAGGAGTCGGGAGTCGGTTGTTTTTTTCTGATTCCAACTCCAACTCTGGGCAGTTTAAAAATTCGACTCTGACTCCGACTCCATCCAAAAACCTCCGACTCTCCGACTCCCGACTCTGCAACCCTGCTAGACATCACATAACACTCAATTACTAAACACACTACAAAATACAGTATATTAATATCAAACTTTGAACAAAATTGAATTCCATACACAGGTAGCTGAAAGTACAAGATTGTCACCAATGTTATGAACTTTGACATAATAAAACAAAGAAAGATGATGATAACAGCAGGAGGATTAGCAAGTTTATTCTGTCAACTCTTGACTTCAACGGAATTGATAATAAATCTTTCGACTATTTCTATTCTCTACAGCAATGGTCACTATAATGGTCCTAACTGACACAAAATTCAAATGTTGTAGACCATTACAAACGTTACAGTTATATCAAAGTTTGGTGGCATACTACATGTCATAAAATCAGTTCTTTAAAGAGATGTTGTTTCAGTTTTTAACATAGAGAAGATAGACTGGCCAACCATTTCACATCAAAATGTTCGTTAAATGCAGGTATTTGTTATTTTAGGATTGCTTATAGCAGGGTTACAATATATATAATTTCATATTCATTCCATATGCTCATAACTGAACATTGTTTAATTTACAATAGATATTTTTCTAATGCATTTTTGATAAATTGTCATCATCAAATTGCTAAAAATAATATGTAAGAAAAACTTGTATTTACAACTAATAATTACAGTATAAAGATATTGCCATTACAATATACCGAGTGTTTTTCTTGAAACCAAACACACTGATTTTTGGCATCGAGCCAATTCTGATGCATCTATCACGTCAGGAATCGTTCGCTACGAAAATTTATTTTATATTTTTAATTCTAACGATATTTATTTATTATTGTATCCAAGAAACAAAAAACGATTTAACACACAAGATTATTGGATTTTAATTCTGGTGTAATTACACATTTGAAAATAAATCACTGAAAATTTACATCAAAAGATGTGCGAGAAACAGAAATTCTGTTGTTGCTATAGCGACAGCGTAGAAACGCAGACGTGCCGCAATTCGAACATTTTTAAAAATGCCGAATATTATTTACAACGTTACTGAACGAGTATGGATGGTTCGGGCACGTAATTCAGGCTTATCCTATAGGCGCATGAGAGATCATTTTGCGGTGCTGTACCCTGGAAGACCTATTCCATCCGTCTCTACAATTAAATCTGTTGTTGAGAAATTCCAAAAAGATGGGAATGC
>AYEL01072852.1:0-10850 GCA_000484575.1 Olivierus martensii
GGTATTGTTCAGCAGAAACGGGACGGCACTTGGAACATCTGCTGTAAAGTTGTATGATTATGTCACGTGCAATAAAGTCACATTTCAGTGTACAGTAGTCTGTAAATAAAGATACACCAAAAAATTATAAAACAACTTTAATTACAGTTAAGAAACTAAAAGAACTTAAAGAATAAATACCCTTGAGTGCACCGGTAATCGACGGAACGGAACTTATCCTCTTAACCGCTGATCCGTCGACCGCTTGTGACCATCTCCCGGTCTTAGGGTCGTCCGACTCTTCGCACGGGCGTAACCGCTGAAAACCTTCACCGATTTGAATCCGTTGAAAACGGCCAATACGTTCAAACGCATGGCCGTTAGAATTAAAAATATAAAATAAATTTTCGTAGCGAGCGATTCCTGACGTGATAAATGCATCAGAATTGGCTCCATGCCAAAAATCAGTGTGTTCGGTTTCAAGAAAAACATCTGGTATATATCAACATATTCACCTTTGATCTATAATGTCAAACTGAGAATTTGAGATATAATGTTATGAGCCATATGTAATAATGATCTCATATGTTTCATTTTATTGCCCTTTGAATCATTTTGCACTGAACCCATGTTTCATAAAATACAGTAATTTTGATAAATATAGATGAAATGTATCAAAATAGAAAACTCACACTGATGAATTAAATATAGCAGGAAAATAAGATAGTATGAGAGAATGTGATTTAACATGCTTGCAGATAAGTTAGTTACTTGAAGTCAAATTAATGGGAAATTTAGTCATCTGTCAAAGTCAAGCATATATGTACTACACATTTTAGTAAACAATTGTAAAGTGCTTATTTAACAAAAGATGACTCTATTTTTAATTACAGAAGCATTATCTCTTTTTAATTTATATTAGTATTAAGAATAATTAAAAGATAAGTATTTTACAGAAATGATAAAACAGAAACAATTTATGTTTTTTAGTTTAATTATATCATCATCATAAATAAAATATTTGTACTGCAATTTGAGAATCTGTTCAGTTTTACATAATTCTGAATTAGGAAATAAGTAATTACAATACTATAAAATTTATTTCCAAATTATAACATAGTAAATTTAATTTATTACCTTTTGCTATCAGGAACAGCTGGCATAGATTTTAATAATCCGAGATTAGGATCAGCAATTTTTAATGCTTCATTCATTTTGGATTAAAAAAAATTAGTTCTGAAAATAAAAAAAAATTTAATAAATTATATTTATTAGCATTAGAAATATCACTAATATAAAATATTAAATTTATTATATTTTATTATAGTTTTTATTTTGTAAAAATAAAAAATAGATCTAGAGCCAGGAGCGTACAAGAGAGCATTTGCACTTCCTGCTACTAATATTTGTACTATGATTTGTTCAGTGATTATTATTTATATAGTAGATTTGATTAGCATAAACCAATCATAATCAATAAAATATATAACACATAATTTTGTGCATTTTTGCATTTCAGTTTTATTCAAACAATATTTGATATTTCTTAATTTTTTTTAGTTGCACTCCTCTTGTTAAAGTTCTGGCTGCACCATTGTATATATTGTATATATGAAAATCTTTTTAATTCTAATTAAATTTGAAAACTTTGAAGTTTTATTTTCAGAATTTTAAGAAATATATTAATACTATATATCAGTGGTGTTCAATCTTTTTTACTGTGAGCTACTTTTCTATACTAAATTATTTAGCAATCTACTGTCTTATAAAGATCACATTCACGTTCCCTCAACCTGATATCTGATTACCTACAACTTTGCAGTTAAATGCAATCACTCACTTTGGAGGACCCACTCTCCCAGTCCTAAAACTTTATTTATGTATTTAAAAATTTATTTATCATTTTTAATTATTTTAATTCAACAAATAAAACAAATATATTGAAATAAAATATTTATTTCTCTATTTTAGAAAACCAAAGTCAGAAAAAACAACAGGAAATGCTGGTTGATTAAAAAAAAAGTTAATGTGAAACTTGGCATTGTTTGGAACTCGCAATATTTTCATCGTCAGGTTGATATGAAGAAGTAGCCAATCGCAGACAATCATCCAAATGATCATTTGTAATTTGGTTTCTTGATTTTTTTTTTGACGTTCATATTTGAAAAAGTGGATTCTGACAAGTATGTCAATACGAAACACGACAATTTTTTGTATAATATTTTTTAATATTGGAGACTTTTTATGTGTACTTCCAAATGATAAGAAAACTAGTGATTTCACAATTTTAACAAAAAATAAATAAACAATAGCAATATACTTAAAGAGAATTAAAAAATATACAAATTATTACGTTTTCAGTTTTAATTAAATTTGTAATGAGGAATCAACTTAGGAGGAATAAATAAGAGATTGATGAAAAATTGCGATCAACGGGATGAACATCCCTGCTATATATGATAATAGTGAAACTTTCACAACCTAAAAATGTTTCATGCAATAAAACTTTTTTATGTTGATTTTTATTGAAGAGTTTATTGTAAGAAATAATTTATATAGAATTTAACAAAAAAGCAGTCCACTATTTTAAGGGTGATTAATGCATATCAAATGAACATAGATCTGCACATGGCTTTCTATTGTATATGCATTACAACTTTTCAGCTTAAATTCATTGCTCAAATTATTCAATGAATAAAAAACAAAATAAGAAATTATTAATGAACAGTATATGGTTTAAGTTGTCAGAACAAGTAACAAAATTAATTACTTCATTGCTAGTACAGTATGCAAAACCATACATCAAGTGCATGTCTGCCATTTCATCAAAAGTGTAATGTTCCATTACAGCAACTAACACAAATTAGGATTTTTAAAAAATTTTTGAAAGCACAGACTGACAAGATGATTGAAAGCATTGACAACTTGATATTCTATCAAAGTAGTAATCCTAGCAGCAAGAAATAAGGACTTCATTTCAAAGTTAGGGTCCTTAAAGAAATAGCCATAACTTGATAGAGAGTCATCTAGGGACTTAAGTTCATAAGAACTTTTTCATCATTTTAATATGTATTACCTGAACTGAAGTAGCAGACTATTTTTAGTTACATCTATATATTAGATATGATTTCTTATTGAACTATTTATGGAACCATATATTATTTTTAATATCTTGGTGAAAGAATAAAGTTGAATACTATAATATTAAAACATTTATTTTATTAAAAAAAACAACAAATAACAAGAGAATTAGTGACAAAAAGGGAACTTACTATCTTTCAACTACTATGTAACGATAAAGACAAATGGAAAGCACACCAAAAAACCAGGAGTATACAAAATACTATTGGTCAATGTCAAAGAAAATAAAAATAAATGTTATATAGGTGTAACTTAAAGACCATTAAACCGAAGGCTTAAGGAGCATAAGAGGGACATGAGACTAGGACATTTTAACATGGCTCTCTCTCTCAAGATACGCCTACAAAGAGGATGTGACAATTTTATGGAATGATGCAAGAATAATAAGACAGGTAAGTAACAATGAAGAAAAATTCGTAGCAGAGACTATGGAGATAATAAACCTACAAGGGAAAGATGTAATTAATACCAGAGTATCTGAACAACCATCTCAAGCTTGGCTATACATTTTGAATGCTCCAACCCCATAAATCCCTGATCTCCTTTTACAATTTAATACCTTATATCTGTTATGTCTGGTAAAGTTAAGTGCCTCTAACTGGTCACTGTAAAAGGTTATAAAAATTATGCAAGTGTGTGTCAACAGTTAAAAGGAAAATATTATTGCCTCTAGGGTCAGGTGATGTCCAATAAAGTCAAGTGCATCCAGATGGCCACTATAGGAAGTCATAAAGATGATGCATGGGTGTGTCAAAAGTTAAGTGCCTTTAGGGTCAGATGCCCCCTGGGGAAGAACGTGTCCTGGCGTCATTGCATTCAGTCACTTTCACTCTCTCTCGTCTCACTTCCTAGTCTCCCAGACAAATGTTGTCTTGTATCACCTCGGAGATAGGAAATTAATACTTGTTACATATTGTTCATTTGTGTGTCTCGACGTTTATTTTCGACTGTGACACACAAAAACATATCAAAATCCTATGCCAATATATCTCTTGTTAGTTTTTATTATTTTTATTAATTGTAACCACTTTATGTAATGTAATTTTATATTAGAGCTTTCAGTTATTTATTATGTTAAAAAAATTTTAGTCCATGTTAGAAATTTTTAAAATTTTAAACTTTTGTAAATAGACCACTGTGAAAATCCCATTCTTTCTGTTAAACCGTCTTATGTTAATGATTGTAATTGAGTGCTGATGATGATTGCATAGCAATTGAAAGTACTATGTGAATAAAGTTTTTTATTGATTAATCTACTGCTGCTAGTTCTTAGATTTTAATAATATTTACTTTATTGTAACACATGTGGTGACCTGTCTCTGTCATCCCATATTCGTAGGTTACATAACTTGATGGACAACTGACTGACATCCCCCTAGTGGGAAGAGAGTAGTCGTTTACAATAGCTATTTCTTATGTGATAGTAACATCAGGATATCACATTATTAAATACTAATATCAAATGCAATATGAGTTGTGCTGGAACTAAGAATATTTTTATTATATGGAATTCAACTTTCCTTAAAACTGTTAATAAAATTTTTGTGATTATCAAGCCTAGTTCAAACGAATTATTTTTCTGATGCACAATAACATTTTTAGCAAACTGTTGATTGTAATGAGAATTCATTCAGAAATGCATAGAAAACTATCAAAAATTCAAAATTACTAATCATTGAATTGATGTTACTAAAAATAGGTCATTTAATGGGACAATACCAAGAATGGTTCTATTCTATAATGTTCTGTTAAAGATGGTATTTAAGTAAATGTATGGTACTGAAGAGGGACTAAACATAGGTCCAAAAATGTTATACCATAATAAACTCGTTTTTGCTTGCTGTTAGAACTGTTTTGACATCTTTGGAATTAAGCAAGTAGTTTTCTCCATGTTGTTATCCCTTCTTCAGCATTGTAAGTGTGAATAGTGATTTTTTTACTTATTTATTGTTTATTGGAATGATTTTAAAGTTGTGATATTCTAAATTCAGCTCTATGCTGTACTGGAGTCATGAGATTTCTATGTATTAGAAATAATATTATAACTTTATTTTTAATTAAAGTTAGTGTCTTATTTTTTTCGTCTGAAATGTATACATAACCTATACTCTTTTTTCTTACTAATTTATTTCTCATATATAGCTTACTGAAATAAATAAACCAATGTGTATCCTTCTGCTTCATTTTTCAATTATTAGCAACTTTTATTCTTTAATGGCATATCTTGATAGGAACTATTTTACACTTTTATTCTTTTTCATCTTTCTTCCACAACTAATAGTCTCAAGCTTTCAACATAATTATGCAGGATCAAGACCTGTCTTAGGTCTCTGGCAGCCCCAAGCAACTATCAAATTGGCAGCTGCATAATATAAGCTGCTTTTAAGGTAGCAATGTAAAAAAATATGCATGATGGGTAGGAAAAATTGTATTATATAATGATAAAAGCCATGAGTTCTGTTTTAAGTATCTTTCAATTTTCCAACATTCTAAAGATTTAAAGATGCTAAATATTGCTTATATTATTCACATCTAACATTTGTTTCAGATAATTTTATTATTACAGCACTTAATATAATTTTATTATTATGCATTTAATACATTATAAAAACTTACACCCACTAAAACAATTATTTACAATACAAATAAATTAAAAAGCAACTTTTCTTGCTTTAATATTTGCAAAATCGTTTATAAGCTCTGAATAATCCAATGACTCAATAACTTTACTTTCGATTGATACAAACCCTAAGCTATTCAAGCATTCTTGTGTCATATGTGATCGTAAATAGTTTATTATTAGTTTCAATTTGAATGTATGGACTCGTCCATACCGAGATCTTCTTCAAAGATGTATGGATGGGTCCGACAGAATGTTAGTCGATGCCTTGGATAAAAAACAAACAGTTGATTACCTACTGCATTATATATAACTTTTTTATTGCAGCTGAATTTCTGTAGAAAAGCTTATTCATTAATTCCCATATAGTTTCAGTTGTGAACCTTTTACAGCTTTGTATGGCAGCCCTAACTAACTAGCAGTCCTGGGCGACCACCCAGCTCGCCCACCTCTAAGGCTAGTCCTAGAAGAACAATATAGATAATTGGATATTGACATAAAACAAATTCAAAATATATTTTTATATCGTTAAATAATGGTTATTGTTAGAATAATTTTTTGGGGAGATTTTGATATAAGACTTGTGATACTGTGGGTGCATTGGTAATGTAGGGTATCCCAAAAGTATCTATTTTTATGAAGTAGCGCCAAGACAGGGGGTAAGTTGGGACAAATTCCTGGGGCCCATAGAAGATTGAGGGGCCTGGCTGCTTCCTAACAATAAGAATGTTTTCTACTTTTTTTAAATTAAGTAACTGTGCACTATAAGATATATAGAATTAAATTGTATTATAAAAATGTAAGGTAAAAAAACTCTTTGTATTCTAAACAGTTAAAATAAGAATTAATTATGATAATTAGTAGGGGCAGATTTAGATATGGTCTTTATGGGCTCCAACCCAGGGCCCTGTTCAATCAAAGGGGCCACTTCGCGGCCAAAAAAAAATAAAAATAAAAAAACAATTTAAATTAAAAATTTAAGAAAAAATACATTATACAAAATTTTTTCATAAACAGATAAAGTTTAAATCGTTGGTTTGTAACACTATTGGATTTGAATCAAATATCAATGTTTTAAATGACAGTAAATAGTGAGTACGGCTCTGTCAGTAGGCGGTAAAATCAAAATATAATTTGTCATTTGTTAATTATGCAAATAATGTGGCAATGTCGGAATGGGATTGCAAATCTTGCTCTTCTAAAGCGTAGCTCTCACTGTTAGGTTAGTTTAGTAAGCCCCCTAACAGTGTTAGCCCAGGGCCCTCAAAGTTAACAGTCTGCCTCTGAAAATTAGACATAAGCAATTCATTGGAATCAACTGAAGCACAGTTGATTCCAATAATATTAATAGTAGGATGAATCATTATAAATAAGCAATTCATTTAAACAGACAAGGAACTGACAGATCGACAGGGCCTACAACAAATTTTTTAGAGGAATCGGATATATACAGTGGAATACGTTTATAACGAAACGATTGGATCGGAAAAAGTTTTTCGTTATAACCGACGTGAAAAGAAAATTATAAAAAGTTGGGGGCGTTTCTCAAAATTAGTTCAATGAGCCTATGATGTTATTCTTCGAAAAAATCTATATTTTAAAGATTTTCTTCGAAAATATAATGAAAAACTAAAATTTGTAGAACCTCAATTTCCATATAGTATACTTTTTAAACAGAATTTAAAGTGAATAAAATTTTGAATAACCTATGTGTAAAATATGTATAGTATGTATGGTTTTGATATCTTACAGAGGAGAAAAGAAAAATATATATAAATATAGGGGCCCCAAAAACTAGTTCGTACCGGGGCATCAGGATCGTTTTTATGAAATAGGACACTTTTTAAAAAACTCAAGTCTATTAATGTTTATCATGTTTAAACTGTGCTAAAAGTGTACTAAATTTTATTTTTGTATGTACAAAGTGTTCCGAAATTTTTATTTTGTATTAACTAATTAACTAACTATTATGGAAGAATTAACTAACTATTTTATTAGATAAAAAAAACAATTTTATGTTTATTTTTGCAACTTAATTATTATTATAAAAAAAGATTTATTCATAAAAAACAACATTAAAGAAAAAAAAGGGAGTTATAAACAGGGCCGCCGAGAGGGGTGACATCCGAGACTTTTGTCACGGGCCCGGCATCGAAAAGGGCCCCAAGGTTGAAGGAATTACTTGTATCATGGTCTATAAATATTTATGGTCATTCCACTCCTACCGATAACAAAAGAAAAAATGTGAAGGTCTAAATTTTAATCACTAGGGCAGCGCTGTTGTCACACTTATAGTCATAGCAGACGAATTTCTATAGGCTTTTTTTTGTCAACAGATGACGCTACTTTCCAGTCAGTAATGGCCGTATTCTCAATGACGAATTAATTCTCAGATCAAGATCACTTCTATTTTTCGTATTTGCCACAACAAATTTCGTGAATTAATCTTCAACTACCAGGGGTTATTTAACTCTCTTCTATCGGGGAGGGGTTAAATAACGCAGCGCTGTTGTCACACTTATAGTCATAGCAGACGAATTTCTATAGGCTTTTTTTTGTCAACAGATGACGCTACTTTCCAGTCAGTAATGGCCGTATTCTCAATGACGAATTAATTCTCAGATCAAGATCACTTCTATTTTTCGTATTTGCCACAACAAATTTCATGAATTAATCTTCAACTACCCAGGGGTTATTTAACCTCTTCTATCGGGGAGGGGTTAAATAACCTCTCGCAGATGGAGATTAATTCACGGAATTTGTTATTCAGAGTACGAAAAATAGGAGTGATCTTGATCTGAGAATTAATTTGTCATTGAGAATACGGCCGTAAGAGTACTAAGTGGGGGGCGAAACTAGCCCTTCCACAGGCTGCCCACCCCTGCGAAGGGGTCAGCCAAATTGTGGAGGCGGGGATTGACGGGCCGGGCCCGGACCTCATAATAAATATTTTCAAGGGGTGGGAACCGAGACTCGAACCCGGGTCCTCTAGAGTGGATCTCCAGTTGAAGCTTATATATCAAACATAACATTGCAAAATATTTTTAGCAGGAATTTCGTTATATTTTGATAAATTTGAATGAAAACACCTTAGGCTGAACTCATATGGACCACAACAGAACCACGCCACAACTACAAAACGGTGGTTACAGTGTGGTTGGGTTGTGACCGAAATCAGCCACTCGCGAACTACTTATATGCGCAGTCGGTAAGGGACTGCGGGTATATATGCGCAATCCGTTACAGATTGCTGATTGAAAGGAAGCACTGTCGGCGGCTAGTGGTCGGTATGTCGCACTGTGTGAGTTGCGCTCAATCACTGACGATCACAATTTTGTGGATGATATCGACTACAAGTTGCGACAGCCATTGAAACCGAATTCAGTTTAGTGGTTCGTCTGAGTTAGATTATGCGTTTCTATATTAATATAATTCTAATTCACAATCGTCCACAAGCAACCACCGTTTTGTGGTTGTGGCGTGATTCTGTTGTGATCCGTATGAGTTCAGCCTTAGAGTTATATTTAACGTTTTATAAACTTAAACTTATGGTAAAAAATAACATTTCAAAATTTTTAGCGTTAATTCACAACTATCATTTTTAAGTCAACAATTTTGCAGTTGTGACTTGTTTTTTTCCTCGATTCTTCAAATACGTTTGAAATAATGCCAATTAATACAATTCTAATTGCTCTGAAATTACTAACGATAAGATTTTATCATCATTAATTCAGTGTAATGCCCAGCATAATAATTCCATTTGAAAAATAAAATTAAATAAATAAATAAATTATTTGATGGGCTGAATTATTGTATCTGAGCACAAAGATCCATACAAATGCTGAAAAAACTTTATTAAAATTTCTGGATCGTAGCAGATATACTACGGACATTTAAACTTGTTGCATTTAAATATAAGTTGGTAAATAAGGCATAATTTCTTGATAATGGCAACATTATAATTACTTTTTATACGATTATTAAAACACTATTATTTGTTGATATATTGGTAAATATATATCAAAGCGAGTATATAATAAGCGAGACAGCTTCTATTGAGAGGAGTTCGCTTCAACTTATAATGCCATCTAACGAGCGGGGGGATGAAACACTTTCAATATTCAGGCATGCATTGATCACATGAAAGTTTTGCGCAGAATCAGAAATGGCGCTAAGTTAAAAATTTCAACGTACAGACCACGAGGTATAGACGAAAGAAACCAAGCATGTAAAATCAAAGATTTACTCTAAAATTTCTATTATATATTTTAAGTTTAACAATATGAAACCTAAAAAGAAATCAAATTACTGTTCGTTTGAAAATTGTAATAACAATTCATCTGATAAAAGAATGTATAGATTTCCCAAAGACAAAGAAAGGTTAGTACTGTACAAATTTTTGTTTAAAATTTTTATCAATTTGACAAATATTCATTATTTTTTTTAAAGTTTTCGTTTTGTGGCAATGAATTATCTGTTTTACTATCTTAAAATAACTTATGATTTAGAATACAGTATTTTACATTGTTTCACTCAATATGCAATTTTTTTAGAACATGATCTCAATGTTATAAAGAAAAAAAATTTATTTTGCACATTTAATAATAATTGTAAATTTTATAAAATCTCATCGAGTCTAAGGTTTTTTTTTATACTGATACTTTTCAATAGAGTTCTTAATGAAAAAATCTATTGTATGAAAATAATAATCAGTAACTGATAAATAAGAATTTATCAATTTAAATATTTATATTGCTAAAAATAATCAAAATGAACTTCAATCTGATTAACAGTAACAATATTAAATTAGTTTTATTGTCATATAAAATATTAATACAACTTATATTGTAAAGATTGTAATGCATAATGCATGTTAAACTAATACTTTATATAAATATAATGATTTCCAATGTAATAATTTTTATATTAAAAAACATCTTATGTTAGATTATAAAGCAATTCTCAGTCAAGCAAATAAAATTAATTATATTGTAAGAATGACAATTCATTCTGAATTACTTTTGGTTTAATAATGAAATAATAGTGTCTGGAAATGAATTATTATTGTGATATTGTTTGCATGCAAACTAATTTCCAGATGTAAAAAAAA